>WNWK01003164.1:0-152500 GCA_009830355.1 Cherax destructor
TGACCAGTAACTTCGCTCTGCTCATGTGCGCTTTTCTTGCCACCTCCGCCAAGGTGTCCACCATTGCTCTGTTGTTCTCGTCATATTCCTCTCCTGGCCTCCTGCAGTTTTGTGGTGGGTTGTACATCACTGCAATGACTATCTTGTGCTCCCCAGACTGGATGGTACCTACTATAAAGTCCCTTTCTCTACACACCTCCATTCCTGCCATTTCCTCAAATCTCCAATGATTCCTTACGAGCAGTGCGACCCCTCCTCCCCCCCTGCTCCTTCTATCTTTCCTCAGGATCTGATATCCTTGTGGGAAGATTGCGTCTGATATTGCCTCATTTAGTTTAGTTTCTGTGACTGCTATGATGTCTGGGGACATTTCTCCTATTCTTTCATTCCACTCTTCATACTTATTCGTGATTCCAACTGCATTTGTGTACCAAACCTTCAGCCTCGTTTCCAATACTGTGGCCCTAGGGGGATCTTGGCTGGATGGGGGGGGGGTGTTTGCAGGGTTCCCATGGAGGGTTGTTGCATGGGTGGGGGGGGTTGTATGGTTGGGGTGGGGTCTGATTGGGTGGGGTTTGTGATGGGGTGGGGTAGTGGTGATGATGGGTTTAGGGTTGCTGGGGTGGGGACAGGGGACATGATGTGTGTGTGCGATGTTAAACTATATGGTTGCCATTGGGTTGCTGTGGTTTGAGGCCCTCCGTGAGTGCTTCCGGTGGGTGTGGTTGTCCTTCTGCTTGGGCCTGGTGCCCCCTGTACCTCGCTGTCTCCATCTCTCTCTCCTCCCTTCGCTTTCTTATCCTCTCCTTTTGGGCCTCCCTTTCTTCCTGTGTTCTGTCCTGATCTAGGTATACATCGTGGTACTCCTGGCTCGCCCTCAGCCGTGCTTTCTCTTGTAGGATCATGGTACGGGCTGATTCTGCATTGAAGATTACTTTGAGGGGTCGATTTCTTCCCCTTATGTACCACCCGATTCTCTGAAAATTTGTCACCTGGGACGTGTCTCCCCCTGTTGCTAGCATAATACCTATAATCCTTTTCTTCTCCTCCTGTTTCCTTCTGTCATGGGTGACCCCTTCGACTTCCTTAAGGCCGTAGATAAAGATGGACTTCTCCCTTTCCTCCTCCCACTGTGTCTCCCTTTGCCACATCAGAGATGCATTAGCATCTTCCGGTTCTGTCATGGTTGTAGCCCCTGTGTTCCTCTGTGTGTCTGGCCTACTCATTGCGTGTGTGTGTGTGTGTTTGTGTGTGTGTGTTTGTGTGTGTAAAAAAAAATATGTACAGAGGTGGATATCCCTGTGTACACACCCAGAGGTGAGTATCCCTCTGTATACACAAAGGGGGGGGTATACCTGTGTGTATACACACTGAAAGTATGTCACGCTATTAGAAGATAAAAGTATTTTCTTGACTGGCAGTGTGCAGGAAAAAATGTGATCTTGATGACGACTTAGTGGATAGGCTTGAAACCCAACATGCCGTCGGTAGCTGTGTAGGAGCGTAATCGCCTTTCCAGAGGTTCGGTGACGGTAAGAAGTCTGCAGTATACCGCCACTAATCAGATGCGCTTAACCCGTGTGGGGGGGGGGCATTTAACGCAAGATGCGAGGGAGGATTGAGCCTTAGACTCGCTAGTTTCCTAATTAAGACGCGTAGTGCGTCTTCAAGACCCAGGGGACAGTATGAACAACCAAGAGACATTCTTCGATCACCACACAGATCAGAGTGGTTGGTAGCGCACTCCGCTCACACATTGAGGCCCGTGGTTCGATCCCCGGTACGGGTAGAAACATTGGGGGCGTGTTTCCTTAAGGCACCTGCTGTCCCTGTTCGCCTAGCAGCAGATAGGTACCTGGATGTTAGTCGACTGGTGTGGGTCGCATCCTGGGGACAAAATTAACCTAAGTTGCCCGAAATGCTCTGCCTCAAGGTTGTGCTCAACGCATCCGATACTCTCAAGTTTGTGATTTGTGTATCAACAGTACACCATTCTCGGCTCCTGGAGTATACCTGGAGAGGGTTTCGGGGGTCAACGCCCTCGCGGCCCGGTCTGAGACCAGGCTCGATTACGCTAACGAAAAATAATTGTCGATTACCATAGTTTCTCTAACAATTGTAATGTTATTAACATTTCTGTGAGCCTTTCAGTGGCCGTAAATCATGTGGGATAGGCATATGAGGTTTTTTCATTAGCACCGCCCTACAAAAATATAGATTTAGTAAAAGCATTGTATAATTATTATCATAATAATAATGACGGTGATGCTGACAAAATATGTAATATAACTCATGAAATCGTAATAATACTTGCCATGGGTTCTAGCCCCACCCGTTCCGTAGTTAATTTATATGCAATATAATTTTGTTTCAACTGGTTCCATATACGACAACAGGTGGTCATTACGTTCCACACCTGCCCACAGGTGGTCATTACGCTCCACACCTGCCCACAGGTGGTCATTACGCTCCACACCTGCCCACAGGTGGTCATTACGCTCCACACCTGCCCACAGGTGGTCATTACGCTCCTCACCTGCCCACAGGTGGTCATTACGCTCCTCACCTGCCCACAGGTGGTCATTACGCTCCACACCTGCCCACAGGTGGTCATTACGCTCCACACCTGCCCACAGGTGGTCATTACGCTCCACACCTGCCCACAGGTGGTCATTACGCTCCACACCTGCCCACAGGTGGTCATTACGCTCCACACCTGCCCACAGGTGGTCATTACGCTCCACACCTGCCCACAGGTGGTCATTACGCTCCACACCTGCCCACAGGTGGTCATTACGTTCCACACCTGCCCACAGGTGGTCATTACGCTCCACACCTGCCCACAGGTGGTCATTACGCTCCACACCTGCCCACAGGTGGTCATTACGCTCCACACCTGCCCACAGGTGGTCATTACGCTCCACACCTGCCCACAGGTGGTCATTACGCTCCACACCTGCCCACAGGTGGTCATTACGCTCCACACCTGCCCACATTGTAACTCTCGAAGAGAGAAAAATTAGAAACAGTACATTGTTCGTGTACCTAATTATGTCTAAAAAAAACTTAAAAGTGCTCAATGACAAACGTGAGTTTAGCAGACTTTTTTTTTCATATATAATGTTATAAGAAATTAAATTATCGTCTCACGTCATTTCAAAGAAAACAGAATAAGTGTCAGGGGCCCAAGACTGCAACTGGCTCTTAAGCATACATAAGGGGGATTACCAATAGACCCCTGGCTGTCTTCAAGAAGCCACTGGTTCCTACGTCGGGTTGCGTGCGGCCAGCAGTAACAGCCTGGTTGCTCAGGCCCTGATCCACCATGAGGCCTGGCCACAGACCGGGCCGCGGGGGCGTTGACCCCCGAAACCCTTTATAGGCAGATAATCACAAAGGCTATGTTTATACACAATGCCCTGGTCAGTTTAATGTAAACTACTAATAAAAGACGTGTGCAACACTTGTTGTATATGTCTCGTTAATCTACATGTCGCCGTTGCATGCCGTTAATAGAGTAATTAACATCTATTATACAATATGTCGTCACTCTCACTCGGTGCCACATCCATCAATGAAACCTATAAATTCAGGTAACTTGACTTTCAGATAGTAATCCCTCATTATATACACTACTCTCAGACAGTAATCCATCAAAGCCATCATTATATACACTCCTCCCGGACAGTAATCCCTCAAGGCCATCATTATATACGCTCCTCCCGGACAGTAATCCCTCAAGGCCATCATTATATACTCTCCTCTCGGACAGTAATCCCTTAAGGCCATCACTATATACGATCCTCCCGGACAGTAATCCCTCAAGGCCATCACTATATACGCTCCTCCTGGACAGTAATTCCTCAAGGCTATCGCTATATACGCTCCTCCCGGACAGTAATCACAGTAATCCTCAAAGCCATCATTATATACGCTCCTCCTGGACAGTAATCACTAAATACGCTACTCCTCCTTTAATAACTAATGATGAAGAATAACACCCGTCACATAGATGCTGATCTATGTTCGCATTCCGTCAGTCTCATCACCTGATAAGATGTTCCTTGACGAAGCTTATCTGAAGGAGTTGTGTGACGACCACTCACGCAGAAGGTGGCCTTAGTTGGAGCTCCCGAGCGTGGGACCTGCCTGTAGTGAGCCGTACTGAACGACTGCCCTTCTACCTGTAATTCGCGACTGTCATACGTCCTATATATATTTTTAGCCGAGCCTTTTGTGGGTCGGCATGAGGTATCTGGCTGCCAGAGTTTGTTCTGAGAGTGATGACATGTGAACCTGACGATACTTAGACACAAACAGCGGTACATGTCCCCCAGTTTAATCTGTTGTACCGCTTCGTTAATCGCTGAAGGTGCTCAGTCAGCATCATGGTTCCTTGTCTATTTGGTAGATGGGGTGCTCGATATTAAACACACAGCACAGTCGGAGCAAGGCTTGTGTTTTTTATTGGGGTTAATACTTTCAATATCAGAATGATAACGTTCGGACGCATCGTTCCCACTACCACCATAACTGGTTACTGTAACGATGTCAAACCACAGAGACAAATATGTTCATCGTATAAAAGAATAAATCTTTATATACTATAACATGAGTGTTGGCAGATGCAAGTCCCAAGGTGAATTAGCACCTTCAGAGGGGGACGTCTGACTTGACATGATGTATCTAGACGAACGTTATTGAGGTCGGTTAGAAAAGTGCACTGCCAAGACATTTCTTTATGTTGTTTTTAGTTTAATATCTTTATTATGCGCATCATAGCCATAGTCTGGGTGGTAGTCAAAAGCTTACAGAGGTACATAATGGGACCAGGGACTGGGACGTAATGTTTTGATGACTAAACAAGTTACAGTGGTAATGAGATGTTTACATGTTTATATCTGGTTATAATCATAATGAGTTATTTATGAAGACATGAATTAGGTCACACACAAAAGTAATAATGCGTTACCACACTTTTTTAGCAAAATGTTCAAATAGGCTTGTTTTGCATGCCTATCCACATAGCCTACTGAGGTCGCCAGAGTGAATCATGACTTAAATCACATGCAAAATATTGGATTTTTATTGATTTTATTTATATAGCCGAGCCGATACAGACGTTTGCAAGATAATGCAGAAGGAAGCAGAGACGGTCTCGTCCCGGCTACAATAGACGGCACAGATGTTCGTAAGAATGTACGATTACCGTTACGATTCTGTAATTAATCCAGAATTTCAATCTGGTGGCTTAAAAAATCATAAGATGCTGAAAAACAAAGAAATTGTCTTTTTAAAACAAATGAAATATATTTTGTGGTCACTGATTAATGACTAATTTTTCAATATTTAAAAAAATAATAGTATATATGTCTGGGAGGTTCCTCCGGTCAGAGTAACATTGGAAACTGTACTCATCTAGTTGTGGTTGCAGGGGTCGATTCACAGCTCCTGGTGATGCCAATGTTATTAGATCAGATTAACAGTAATGTTAAAACTCTTATCACCCTAAATTTATCACTAACAAGGCCGCTGGCTCGAGCGATGAGTAATTTCCTTTTTTAGTTCGCTACATTTCCTGTCAAGTCTTAGATAATGAGCAATTTCTGTCGCCATGTTATACTCTAAGTAAAGTTTTTTACCTGTGCGAATCATTATAAATAGCAGTGATACTAGGCAGTGGCGGACCTACATTTTTGGATCCCTGAAGCTTAACTGTTATGGGGGCACTTTCGTACCCCTTTTCGGGTACGTAAATCGCCTGTCCTGGCCGTACTGAATGTGCTTCGGCTCCTTCATGGTAGTCATACCATGGTAGACATACCATGGTAGTCATACCATGCAGAGAGCAAACTAAACACTGCCTAAACTCCTTTTCTCCTGTCTTGAAGCTGAAGAGTCCTGCGGACGCTGTAGCCGTCGGGTAGACAACACGCTTCTTCGGCAATGTGATAGAGGTCGTAGGAGAGATTCAGTACTAGCCCCAGGTAAATCAGTCTGCTAGTCTTACACCACTCTCCACTATCTTGTGGGATGATGTGTTACACTAGAGCCAAGCGAGCAGTAGGTCTGAAGGTCACTTTACATACCCAGTACGACAGAGTACGTAAGTGTGGGTTAATGATACTAAGTGGATAACTCAAAACGACAAACTGCAGATGACACACCTGTAACCTCCCTTACACCCACCTTAACGTGCTGTGGAAGTTATTCTTCCTCGCTCAGTAAGTAAATAAGTAAGTTTATTCAGGTACAGGTACATATGGGTATAATTATCATACATAGTGTAATATACATAGGATCACACAAAAAAGCCATTGGCTTATTTCCATTAGGGTGCTTGTATTTCCATTGGGGTCCTTGTATTTCCACTGGAGGTCCTTGTATTTCCACTGGAGGTCCTTGTATTTCCACTGGGGGTCCTTGTATTTCCATTAGGGTCCTTGTATTTCCATTGGGGTCCTTGTATTTCCACTAGGGTCACATAGTACATCAGCGAGCATTTAATGAATGCACAGACGACATTTTCCAAGGACTAACTACAATAGCTACTTATTCTCAAATTTGACGCTTGTCCGTCCTGCAAGACGTCAACGTCAGTACTATAGGAATGTTGCCAAATTAAAATTCGACCGTAATAAGCTCCCCATTGCCGTGTCTGGTTTGTTTGCAATCGTGTCATTACGATTTCGTGAGTCATGTTGATTAGGTAAATTTTGTTAAGAGAAGATTTGTACGGATTTTTAACCCGAGGTAGGGAGGGTTAGCCACCCGGGATAAGCCAAGGAAGTCAGGGCATCATCGAAGACCGTCTTATTTACATTGTGGTCTTTTAATATTGTGCCCCGGGATGCCACCCACACCAGTCAACTAACACCCAGGTACCTACTTACTGCTAGGTGAACAAGGGTGCGAGTCCCGGGAGTGTGAGAGCCCTGGGAATGAGCCCATAACCTCAAGAGTAACTTACTGTAAGACACGTTGGGAGTCATTAAACCCCAGCTCCACGTCAGCGTCACCTCCGGTATGTCAGACACGACAGTTGTTCCCTGACAGAGTGAGGTGACACAAGGATTATTATTACACTCTGAAGGGGAGCGCTAAAACCGTGTGGGAGTCACACAGGGCCTTGGGGAAACGAAGGGCATTGAGGCTCGATTCAAGAAGTTAGAGAACGGGTCCAGTTCCTTAGATCAAGACCCCCTCAACAGCATCAAGGGGTCTCTCTTGATTGAGGGTCCTACAGTGGACGAAAAGAACAGTGGGATGGTTGAGGTTAGTGCAGCAGGGTTAGTGCAGCAGGCACCAGGGTTAGTGCATCAGGCAGCAGGGTTTGTGCATCAGTCAGCAGGGTTTAGTGCATCAGGCAGCAGGGTTTAGTGCATCAGGCAACAGGGTTTGTGCATCAGGCAGCAGGGTTTAGTGCATCAGAGAGCAGGGTTTGTGCATCTGGCAACAGGGTTTAGTGCATCAGGCAACAGGGTTTAGTGCATCAGGCAACAGGGTTTGTGCATCAGAGAGCAGGGTTTAGTGCATCAGGCAGCAGGGTTTAGTGCATCAGGCAACAGGGTTTGTGCATCAGGCAGCAGGGTTTAGTGCATCAGGCAGCAGGGTTTAGTGCATCAGGCAACAGGGTTTGTGCATCAGGCAGCAGGGTTTAGTGCATCAGAGAGCAGGGTTTGTGCATCAGGCAACAGGGTTTGTGCATCAGGCAACAGGGTTTGTGCATCAGTCAGCAGGGTTTAGTGCATCAGGCAACAGGGTTTGTGCATCAGTCAGCAGGGTTTAGTGCATCAGGCAACAGGGTTTGTGCATCAGGCAGCAGGGTTTAGTGCATCAGCCAACAGGGTTTGTGCATCAGTCAGCAGGGTTTAGTGCATCAGGCAACAGGGTTTGTGCATCAGGCAGCAGGGTATGTGCATCATGCAGCAGGGTTTAGTGCATCATGCAGCAGGGTTTGTGCATCAGGCAGCAGGGTTTAGTGCATCAGGCAACAGGGTTTGTGCATCAGGCAGCAGGGTTTAGTGCATCAGGCAGCAGGGTTTGTGCATCATGCAGCAGGGTTTGTGCATCAGGCAGCAGGGTTTAGTGCATCATGCAGCAGGGTTTAGTGCATCATGCAGCAGGGTTTGTGCATCAGAGAGCAGGGTTTGTGCATCAGGCAGCAGGGTTTAGTGCATCATGCAACAGGGTTTAGTGCATCAGGCAACAGGGTTTGTGCATCAGGCAGCAGGGTTTGTGCATCAGGCAGCAGGGTTTAGTGCATCAGGCAGCAGGGTTTGTGCATCAGGCAGCAGGGTTTAGTGCATCAGGCAACAGGGTTTGTGCATCAGGCAGCAGGGTTTAGTGCATCAGGCAGCAGGGTTTGTGCATCATGCAGCAGGGTTTGTGCATCAGGCAGCAGGGTTTAGTGCATCATGCAGCAGGGTTTAGTGCATCATGCAGCAGGGTTTGTGCATCAGAGAGCAGGGTTTGTGCATCAGGCAGCAGGGTTTAGTGCATCATGCAACAGGGTTTAGTGCATCATGCAGCAGGGTTTGTGCATCAGGCAACAGGGTTTGTGCATCAGGCAGCAGGGTTTAGTGCATCAGGCAGCAGGGTTTAGTGCATCATGCAACAGGGTTTAGTGCATCATGCAGCAGGGTTTAGTGCATCAGGCAGCAGGGTTTAGTGCATCATGCAGCAGGGTTTAGTGCATCATGCAGCAGGGTTTAGTGCATCAGGCAACAGGGTTTGTGCATCAGAGAGCAGGGTTTAGTGCATCAGGCAGCAGGGTTTAGTGCATCAGGCAACAGGGTTTGTGCATCAGGCAGCAGGGTTTAGTGCATCAGGCAGCAGGGTTTAGTGCATCAGGCAACAGGGTTTGTGCATCAGGCAGCAGGGTTTAGTGCATCAGAGAGCAGGTTTTGTGCATCAGGCAACAGGTTTTGTGCATCAGGCAACAGGGTTTGTGCATCAGTCAGCAGGGTTTAGTGCATCAGGCAACAGGGTTTGTGCATCAGTCAGCAGGGTTTAGTGCATCAGGCAACAGGGTTTGTGCATCAGGCAGCAGGGTTTAGTGCATCAGCCAACAGGGTTTGTGCATCAGTCAGCAGGGTTTAGTGCATCAGGCAACAGGGTTTGTGCATCAGGCAGCAGGGTTTGTGCATCATGCAGCAGGGTTTAGTGCATCATGCAGCAGGGTTTGTGCATCAGGCAGCAGGGTTTAGTGCATCAGGCAACAGGGTTTGTGCATCAGGCAGCAGGGTTTAGTGCATCAGGCAGCAGGGTTTGTGCATCATGCAGCAGGGTTTGTGCATCAGGCAGCAGGGTTTAGTGCATCATGCAGCAGGGTTTAGTGCATCATGCAGCAGGGTTTGTGCATCAGAGAGCAGGGTTTGTGCATCAGGCAGCAGGGTTTAGTGCATCATGCAACAGGGTTTAGTGCATCAGGCAACAGGGTTTGTGCATCAGGCAGCAGGGTTTGTGCATCAGGCAGCAGGGTTTAGTGCATCAGGCAGCAGGGTTTGTGCATCAGGCAGCAGGGTTTAGTGCATCAGGCAACAGGGTTTGTGCATCAGGCAGCAGGGTTTAGTGCATCAGGCAGCAGGGTTTGTGCATCATGCAGCAGGGTTTGTGCATCAGGCAGCAGGGTTTAGTGCATCATGCAGCAGGGTTTAGTGCATCATGCAGCAGGGTTTGTGCATCAGAGAGCAGGGTTTGTGCATCAGGCAGCAGGGTTTAGTGCATCATGCAACAGGGTTTAGTGCATCATGCAGCAGGGTTTGTGCATCAGGCAACAGGGTTTGTGCATCAGGCAGCAGGGTTTAGTGCATCAGGCAGCAGGGTTTAGTGCATCATGCAACAGGGTTTAGTGCATCATGCAGCAGGGTTTAGTGCATCAGGCAGCAGGGTTTAGTGCATCATGCAGCAGGGTTTAGTGCATCATGCAGCAGGGTTTAGTGCATCAGGCTACCGTGTCCCATAGCTTGATTGCTAACTCATCTCACACGGTGAGGTCTGTGGTTCGACCCCCGGTACGGGTGGAAACATTAGGACATGTTTCCTTAAAACACCTGCTGTCCATGTTCACCTAGCAGTAAGTAGGTACCTGGGTGTTAGTTGACTGGTGTGAATCGCATCCTGGGACAAAATTGACCTAATTTGCCCTAAATGCTCTGCATAACAAGGGGCTTTCTATATAGTAGTATGTCGTTGATATCAGCTATGGTCTGTATACCTTGTGTATGTATGTACTTGTAGAAATAAAGATTATTATTTATATTATCATTATTAACATCTTTATCTTTACAGGTCATAATCAAAAGTTGACCTACTCGATGGTTAATCAGGATGTACTATACCCCTCCTAGATGTCATATGGTGTAATGTCATCGTAGAGGTTAGTGACTTGAGGATTAGTGCAGGTGCAAAATTAATGTCAAAGTTGGTGCAATAGTTAGTTTGGTAAAAAGCCAAAGATCATGTTTGTGCTGAAGGTGGGGAATCCTGATGCAGTCAGTGTTGGGGAATCCTGATGCAGTCAGTGTTGGGGAATCCTGATGCAGTCAGTGTTGGGGAATCCTGATGCAGTCAGTGTTGGGGAATCCTGATGCAGTCAGTGTTGGGGAATCCTGATGCAGTCAGTGTTGGGGAATCCTGATGCAGTCAGTGTTGGGGAATCCTGATGCAGTCAGTGTTGGGGAATCCTGATGCAGTCAGTGTTGGGGAATCCTGATGCAGTCAGTGTTGGGGAATCCTGATGCAGTCAGTGTTGGGGAATCCTGATGCAGTCAGTGTTGGGGAATCCTGATGCAGTCAGTGTTGGGGAATCCTGATGCAGTCAGTGTTGGGGAATCCTGATGCAGTCAGTGTTGGGAATCCTGATGCAGTCAGTGTTGGGGAATCCTGATGCAGTCAGTGTTGGGGAATCCTGATGCAGTCAGTGTTGGGGAATCCTGATGCAGTCAGTGTTGGGGAATCCTGATGCAGTCAGTGTTGGGGAATCCTGATGCAGTCAGTGTTGGGGAATCCTGATGCAGTCAGTGTTGGGGAATCCTGATGCAGTCAGTGTTGGGGAATCCTGATGCAGTCAGTGTTGGGGAATCTGATGCAGTCAGTGTTGGGGAATCCTGATGCAGTCAGTGTTGGGGAATCCTGATGCAGTCAGTGTTGGGGAATCCTGATGCAGTCAGTGTTGGGGAATCTGATGCAGTCAGTGTTGGGGAATCCTGATGCAGTCAGTGTTGGGGAATCCTGATGCAGTCAGTGTTGGGGAATCCTGATGCAGTCAGTGTTGGGGAATCCTGATGCAGTCAGTGTTGGGGAACTGCAGATGTGGAAGGCATTGAATACTGTCTGCTCTGATAAGATAGTGACTTGATAGCTGGGCTTGGCAGTTTGAATTGAGGTGTTTGATATTTCCTTTATGCTGTACCCATGAGAGTCTTGAGTGCCCAATCCATAATCCATCATGATAGTAGTTTCCCCACACCTGACAGTGGACGGAAGATAACCAGAAACACAAGTGCAATTCATAATGGATTGTTGTGTGCTGACTTGGACCAATGTCGTTGCCAGCTACTTCAGAGTTATTAGTACAGTGGACCCCCGAGTAACGAGCAAATTCATTCCAGAAGCCTGCTCAAGTGCCATTACCGAACGAATTTATTCCCTTAAGAAATAATGTCAAGAAGGTTAATCCATTTCAGACCCCCAAAAATACACTTACAATATTATACAGTGGTCCCTCGGTTTTTGTGCATCTCCAAACTCGAACATTTATGTAAGTGTATTTTCGTAAGTGCTGTTGCAAGTGTATTTTTGGGGGTCTGAAATAGACTAACCTACGTGACATTATTTCTTAAGGAAGTAAATTTGTTCGGTAATGGCACTTGAGCAGCATTCTGGAACGAATTTTCGGCGAAAACCGAGGGACCACTGTACTTACATAATTGTACGATTTCCGGGGTGCTCGTAACTCGGGGGTCCACTGTATATGGAAGCTCGTAACATACTTTGGGAGGTTGAAATAACAAGATGAAAAGTTAGGTGCCACAACCCTCAAAATTTTAAAAAAATTATTATTTGGATACCAAAAACAGGGAACCATATATAACTCTGTTCCTGTAGCTACAAACGAGTAATGACTGCAATTGTTTAGCCTAATTGTTATGCAGGGACATCCACTTGTGTCACAGCAGGCAATCACTTCATACCTAATGTCTCTGAGGGTTCCATTTAGCAATCGCTAAAAGTTTACGTACAGGAGACAAATGGCACAAAGCTGACAAGTGAAAAGACGAGTGCAGAGAGGAAGTTTATATACAGACATTTTGCCTATGGAACATGTGAAATGTCTATCAAGTTCCTTGCAGCAATGTCTATCTGTTAAGTTCCATACTGCAATTGTCTTTCTTCATTCCTTCAGTTAAATAACTTTCAATCCTTTGCCACAAAATTATTACTGAATATTAACATTAAAACAAGTTTGAAACCCATGCGAGTCATTAGACTAACAGAACTGTTACATTTGTATTTGCTAAATCATACACTGTATGCATATGGAAATCATACTGCTCTCTTAACTAGATTCATTTTGCTTTTCTGTTCATATCTCTATTGCTGTTACAGTGGACCCCCGAGTAACGAACACCCCGGAAATCGTACAATTATGTAAGTATAATATTGTAAGTGCTTGTGGAAGTGTATTTTTGGGGGTCTGAAATAGACTAACCTACATGACATTATTCCTTAAGGGAGTAAATTCGTTCGGTAATGGCACTTGAGCAGGCTTCTGGAATGAAGTTTTTACGTTACTCGGGGGTCCACTGTATTGTTATTTTTTACCAATGGACATTACTTTTTCTAAATTTCCCAAAGGACAAATAAAAAAGATACAACCATAGCAGTTTGAGGCTTTTATTTTTTCACTGGATTTGTAGGACAGTCCCAACATAAAAAAAAATTATATATACTATCAAACACTAGAAAAACAGCTGCCAACAATAAAAAAGAACAACAGATCAAATATACAAACCATTACCTGAGGGACGAAGGTGCACACCTGTTCATTGGCACAGAGTAATTTGTATTATTTTGAACATACAATGGTATTTTCAACTATATAAAATCTAGTAATGTGTATATATATATATAAAAGTTAGTAAGCTGTGCATATTTTGCAGAACTAAGAAAATGTCTTGTGGAAGGCATACTATGTAAAAGTTACTCTTGGCATGATGTATTTGCTCAGGCATATAATTGTAAAAAGTGAGAAATCACTCGAGGAAGAAAATTAAGACGAGGGACCCTCTCCAATAGATGAAGCTGACATATACAGAGTCCAAAATACTGAGATTGAGGTATACACCTCTCTCTTTTACCAAGTTTCAATTTTCTCTCCAAGATGTTTCTCAGGTTGCATCGGTCAGTGTTTATGATGCTTAAATCCATGCATTTAATTACGCACTCTTATTACTGCAACAGCAAATTCACAATAACCAATAAACTGGAGATGAAACTACACATTCCCATCCATCCTCAATCACCGTCACCAGTAACGATGGCTGAGAGCTGACCAAAATGTCGTTCAGTTTTACATCTCCAATTTATAGGCTAGACACGAATTATTGTATTGTGGTACTGTGACTTGTTCTTCAAATTCACCACCAAAATTAAATACAATTAAGTAGTCAAAACTATTGCCACTTTTCCCTCAAGTTGCAGGAAATATAACAATACACAAACACGAAGTCATGACCCATTCGAACAGTATCTCATTCGTAACAGTGATACCATTGGCACTTGTTCCATGCACCATAAATTTATGCATATGGTACACAGAAGTCTAGACCATAAATACCTTAGCATTGTATAAAATGTTATAATTCCCTTGGAAATATAGAACCTGGTATTAGAAAGTCCTGAATGACTGCTACTCGTACAAAGCGTAATAAAAAATGAAGAGTCGGGCATAAAAGATGAGAGGACTTACAAAGAGTCTAACATCACTTACAAAAAAGCTTCACATTTGGTCAAGCGTCAGGTACATTGGCTAACTACGTCTACTTGCACCATTAAGGCAGAATATTAATTAATTGCCTAAAGTCAGTCTCAAAATGAGACAAGATGAGCAAAATAGTACATTCTATATTCCAGTCTTTATGCTCTGGTATAATGTCTTGAATGTATAGCAGCATAGCAAAAAATTAACTATAAAATGCACAACTACAAATTTAAGAAAAATCGGAGATATCGGAAACAAACACCAGAGCACTTTCATGCATTTACACACACCAGAGAAATTAGTTTCGCAGGAATGCAAGCATGTGCACGCACTTGTGCACATTAGTGCCACGTTTTTTCTGCTCTGTTTACTTTTCACTGATATTTTTTTTCATAAAGATAACATGTATACAAGTAATTTTTTGCCCATCTTGTAACATTTAATGACCAAGTTTTACGACATAAACCTGTAAGAAGCGTCTACTGACAGAGTCCTTGGACACTAACTCCCTGAACCTGAGGCAAATATTTGGAGAAAAAAAATGGACAAAATTCTAAGCTGCCACTTGAGTTTAAAGGCATTTCCTTATATGTGTAATAGTTTTGTATGTACAATAGGTAACCACCAACACACTGCATGGCCCTATTATGTTGTAAATTATGGCACCTTGATATTATACATGTTTAATAAAATTTGTCTGGCTGTGTGGATGTCAATATGTCATATTAAGTTGACACAGCTCTGTATAACCCTTGTGGATTTAGCACTTAGTTATGATTATAATATTAAATTGATTCTTTCCATGTGATAACTTGTGAATGCCTCCTATAGATTGGCTTCAAACCTCCAATGTTGATATTCAAGTTTATTTAAAAAAAAAAAAAAATGTACGCTTTTTCTGATTATAATAATTAAAAATGCATTCCACTCTCTGTACCACTGTTGTTGTTTGCAATAAGGTAGAGGCAGCTGGACTTATGTGGTACCTTTCTTGAATGATGCAACTAGCTAAACACTTGAGCCTGAGCCAAGACTCAACCCCCTGCAGCCACATATAGGTAAGTACATCTACAGTAAACTCTCACTGTATCTGAACTAATGGGGGAAGAAATGTGCAGCCGATGATGGCGACTGTGATGGATACAATGTTTTGCAGTGATTGTAATAATTCTGTAGTCAATGGAATTTGTCCAAGATTTCCATATCAACTGACCCAGCAAATTTTGTCTAGCATTTCTGAAATTCGTTAAATTCAGGGTTTACTGTCTTACCTAATTAAGTAGCCTATGGTAATACATTTTTAAATACTGTATTCAGAATTTTAGATTTTACAAACAAGCAACTCATTAAACATTAAAGAGAAACATGAATTTTGCAGAAACGCCATCACAATGTTCTATCCAGGACTGGATGTTATCAAGTATATGAAAATACGGCCTCATCAAGGTCAGGCTCAGGAGAGGTCGCAAAGTGAGGTCATAAGAAGACAGATAACTTAATGTATATACAGTGGACCCCCGGTTTACGTACTGCTCCAAACTCGAACAATTATGTAAGTGTATTTTTGTAAGTGCTTTTGTAAGTGTATTTTTGGGGGTCTAAAAGGACTAATCTAATTTACATTATTCCTTATGGGAACAAATTCGTTTGATAACGGCACTTGAACAGCATTCTGGAATGAATTAATTACGTAAACCAGGGGTCCACTGTATTTTAGGTGTGTGTGTTGAGGGGGCGGGACTGAGGTGTGAGGGAAGGTCTATAGGAAATAGTTTTTATTTAAAACATGTATACTTGTTGGTGTGAAGGTCAGCTGTTTGTGTTAACGTTCTAAAGAATGTATTGTTACAACACAAATTGTACAGTATTTTGCCCCCCTTAACTTTTTATCAGTGCTTGAATATTCAGTAAATACAAATTTAATATTTATCACTACAGTAGTGTCAATTTTATAACATCTGCTTCCAGAATCCTGCACCTCATTTTATCCTCCTGATGTGATACTCTATACTCCATGGTTTGCAAGTGTGGAGTATGACGATTTTACCCATCCTCTATGCATATTTGTGTTCCTGCAGGCAAGTCTGAAGGTCACACCATTTCACTGATGTACATCGTACTACATCCTCTACATGGAATGCTAAGATATACATCACCTGCAGGATCACAATGTGATACAATCAGCAATGCATCATTCACAATCTACACTCCTACGTCATGGACTATGGTGTAGTACAGCAGTCACAAAAAGAGGATAAAACAAGATGCAGGTTTCTGGAAGCAGTCATACCTGACACTACTGAACAAAACATGGGAATGTACAGTCTGTAGGGTCCAATTGTACGTGGTTTATATAATAAAAGAACTTCGTTTGAACCTGCCTCTTGCCTCCCCCCCCCTCCTGCCCACTGGCACCTAAAATATGCAACAATAACAGTCTCATCTTGACTCTGCTTGTCCTCCTTTTTTATTATAATAATGACTCCGCTTATTATTTTTACTTGACCTCTCCTGAGTCTGACCTCGGGATTCTCATTTGCCCTATAAGATCATGTGTCAATTTGATTTTGAATACAGCATTCTATTAATTCTGGTTCCAAAGGAAACAACATAATAAAGGAGTCACTGCAAACAGCATCTTCCTCTCTACCTGTCTGTTTTTTGCCTCGGTTCATTAATCATGCAGCATCTTCCTGCCCCTTTCAATTATTCATTTTTAACATAATCTAGACCTCACTGTGCTTGCTTTAGTCAAACACAAGATAAATAGGTTATAGTGTAAATCAAAACAAACTTACAGCTGATGTGCATTAGCTAATGATATTAAACATGGTAAATTAGTGAATAATAGTCATATTATTACTATATAATGAAGTGATGAACTGAATCATTCCTGAATATCAAAATTTCAAAACTAAAGAAAAAAGGATTTGCCTATTTTTATTGACCCTTACTCAAGTGGCACTACAAAATTTGAGCCTACGTACAAACAGTTTGTATTGTTGTAGTTAACCAGGTCAAATTATTCTCTATGCAATAGCTTACTGAAATACCATAAAAGTAACTTAAAAATATAACAATGGCAACAGGATAGCTTTGGCTTGTCAGCAGACTTTGCATTCTCATAAATAATTTACCCCCCCCCCCTTTTTTTTTCTTTTTTAATCTGGGAAACCATCAACTTGAATAATTCGGCAGCTCTGCCAATGACCTCAAACAAGGCACACCACCATGTCTTAAGAGACAATCTTTGGCTTTCTCACTGTCAGGGGCCACCTAGTTCGGTCATTACTACTTGTGAAAAAATAAACAAATGCTGTATGTGATCCTTTATCGACTATGTTTTGCCTACAGTGTGGGTGAAATGTAGTCAATAAAGGATCACATTATGCTGCATTTGTATTTATTTTTCCATTGTGATGGTATTTTATACCTTTTATCTCCATTACTACTGGTGTCATAGATTGAGCAAACAATTTTTTTATATATATATTAAGTTTTCATATGTAGTCTGTACATTCATTTATATTGTTAATAATTATTTTCTCTTTATGGTCCAACACTGTACAATATATTTACACAAAATATGTCGGTTTCAAAATATGGAACTTGCAGATTCAGAATCTTGCTCAATTTATAACAAGGAATGCCAACTCTGAAACACCCTTCTATATTATTATTATCCCTCCCTTGGTAGCTTCAGAAACATCTGGTCCTTCAAAACAGAGCATTGGGGGAAAGGTACAATGCTTCAACAACGCTGCATGACCTTTGTGAGTTTAGCACTTGATTATGATGATAATATAATGCTTCAAGCACCGGTGTCCTCTACTGCTAAATATTTGTACAGTAAGTCAGCGACTTACAAACACGCTGGGAATCTCCTGTATTGTGTATATTGTTGTTATACACAATTCAGGACGTCCCCAATGTGTTCATAAGTTGATGGCTTCCTGTAAACTGTTTCGTTACTGATAAATTAGCATATATTTGCATCGTTAACTATGTTAGGCTAGGTTGCCCTAACCTAATATACAATTTTTGCCAATATTTAAATGAATGCTCCATTTGGAGGACAGGTGAAAAAAACAAAACTACTACTATTGACCTATTTCAGCCTAAGAATCCTGCCTTCTATTCTCTCTTCCTCCCACTGTCTAGGCACTGAGTTATGAAAGATGAATCCATAAACCTTCTGAATATAAACTTTACACAACTGAATCATTATGAAACTGCTGCTTCCATATCTGATATAAACCAAGTCAACTGTGTTTTGCTCTCTTTTCACATTGACACTAAATAGTATGGGGAAATTCTGTATAGAAATTGCTATAATTTCCCACTCGAAAAATGAAACGGCTAGTTTGGGGTAAGCGGACCTATGTCAAGAAAAATGCAACACAATTTGACTTTAGTGACGGAAAATGAAACACAGGTCAGACAGATGACTTGAAGCATGCGCAAAGAAAAAAAAAATTACTGGCTGATATATATATATAGATATATTCTCATGACTTTCTTAACAACTATCCCCTTTAAGTTGAAAATGAAACTAGTTTCTAAGACTGTTATGGAGTTGATAGAAGATGGTCCCAAACCGACCAAAACCTCCAGTTTAAACTAACTTGTGGGTTACTTGCAATTTGTTTCAACCACAGTGTTGTGAATTTTATGTATAAACATTATTATTATTACAGGTAACTCCCATCAAGGAAGGTTCCTTTATGTTGGTTAGGGGCTCTTGATCTGACCTGTGCTCCAGTTCCCGAAACTGAACCTGAATGCCTTCCATCCCCCCCTCCCTACAGGCGATGCATAATCCCTATGGGTTTAGCACTCCCCATGATGGTAATAACAACTACAGGCAACTCAGTGCCTTACAGATGGTGAAGCGACCCATATGTTTACCCACTTCAAAACTGCTTCTCCAAACCTTGCTGAGCATCTACGCTTCAGTCTGAAGACAATTACCACACTTTTAAACTGAATACCTGAGCCGCTGCCAGTTAGTGCATCCTTAACTTAATTTCTTAAAGGGAACTAGAGAAATCGGTGGTGGCGGGACAAGAACGTAATACAACTACATGATGTGCCATTTCACAAAGCCATATTTATCAAAATGCTCAACAAAATGCATGCCGTGATTTTTATAAACAATATGCACTTGGAATAAAAGTTACCAAAACCAAAATTTATATTTTGGTGAAAAGCGAGATATTTATACAGAAAATTGGAACACCGGAAATAGAAAAATGTATACATCTGCCTTGGTCACAGACCCTATTCAGTAGATGAAGAGGGTCTCTGACTACGGCTGAAACATACAGATCTGTTTTGATTTTCTGTTTAACTAGTTACTTTTCATGCTTTGGGGCTGAATGAATAAAATTCATTTAATTGATTAGCTTTTAAATGGCATTTTATGTAGATGTTGTTATAGGTTCTTGAAAGGAACGTAGATTTGTGCATTCAAGATGACCAGAATAATGTTAATCGCTATTATAACAATGTAAATAACACTAGCAATCTTCTTCCCTATCTGACTTATCAGACAACATAACCTCAGCAATGTCAGGCATGGTTGGAGCCTGGAGGGAGAATGAGTGCATGGTTGACGTGCTCTCGTGCACCACTGGGTTGATAGTCTCGCACAGTCCCTCCAGCTGACTGTTGAGTAAACGATTAGCCTCGGCAAATATCTGAAATATTATTAACTGCAATCAATTTAATGCTGATGACAAAGCTAATTTGCATATAAATTACTGCAAGGATGTAGCAGTTACTGTAAAAAAAATCCACACAAAGAAATTATTGAAAATCACCATTTGGAACTTTGACCCTTTCCTGTGAATATAATAAAAAAATAAAGATAAAGCACTTGCATTTATGAAAAGGCATTAAAGTGGATTTTTAAAATATGTGATGACAGCACACTTCTGGCAAGACAGCTACTGAATGAATGATGATGATGGAATATATTTCCTTATTTTGGGTCAACCCATTTGGTGGCAGACAGCCACTGAGATAAAAAAAAATGCATACATATAGAATACATTTTTTTTTATACTTCATCAACCATTTCCCACAAAGGTAAGGTGACTGAAAAAAATGCATTCACTATCATTCAGTCAATCACTGCCAAAAGTGTGCTGACATCACAACTGAAGTGACCCTCCACCTGCAACATCCCCACCCCTCCTTAAGAGTGCAAGGAAAACTGATATCAGCACACATCAAGAAAGATGGCAATTGAGTGAATATTGGTTAATGTGTTTTCTTCTTTGAGTAACTTTGCCTTAGCAGGAGACAGCCATTGTGTTAAAAAAAATTATTTTTATTTATTTTTTATTAACACATCGGTCATTTCCCACCAAGCCAAGGTGGCCCGAAAAAGAAAAACTTTCACAATCATTCACTCCATCACTGTTTTGCCAGAGGCGCGCTTACACTACAGTTATAAAACTGCAACATTAACACCCCTCCTTCAGAGTGCAGGCACTGTAAAAAAATTTATATACTTTATTACAGTACAGTATTAATTTTTGTATCTATTTCCTCAATGATCTCCCTTCAAGGGCTCTTGATTTAATCCACTGAAGTTGCCCTCCACTCCCTTGGATCAAATTTCTCATTTTCAACTCCTCAGGCAGTGTGTGATCCATATGGATCACACAGACAATAATGAATAATAATTATTCTAATTTAGATATGCACAAAAAATTCTTGATTACCTCACTGAATGTAAGATCCATAAATAGTTCTTGTATGAAGCGACGAGCCGTCAAGCGGTAGTTATAGCAAGCAAGAATTTGGCAAATCTCAGAGTAGAGGCACAGGTCACGGAATGCATGAGGCCATCGCTGCTTCAGTGTTAACAGTCCTGTAAAAGGTGTTAAGATTTATGTAAATGAACTCAAATAGTCATATTAAATGAGTGTCGAATAAACAGAAGGATGGACTGGAGGTTCAAAGCATAGTCCATAAATTAACAGGCCCAACACTACTGTTTAGGTAGCCTTGAAGTACAAGATGATCAGCCCCTCAGCCTTGAAGTAAGTTTGAGATGGTGACTCAGCCTTGAGTGATTGATCATCTCATATCTCTTCCCCACCGCTGGTGTCTCCAGTATTCAAGTCACCTTTGTATTTCAACTGAAAAAGCCTCTTAAGCAGGTGAAACCTCCAAACAACTAAGATACGAAACTGCTGCACGTTATCTTGCTCATCAACTTGCCAGTACTGTAAACAACCCAGGGTGCCCCGTGGCCTGGTGGCTAAAGCTCTCGCTTCACATGGTGAGTGTCCGGGTTCGATTCCCAGCGAGGGTAGAAACACTGATGTTTTTCTTTACACCGGCTGTCTATATTCTCCATCAGTAAAATGGGTACCTGGGTGTTAATCAACTGGTCTGGGTCGCATCCTGGGACAAAACTGACCTAATTTGCCAGAAATGCTCTGCATAACAAGCTACTTTCTATAAAGTAGTATGTCATTGATGTCAGTTAGGCCTGTATACCTTGTACATGTACTTGTAGTAAATAAAGATATTATTATTATTAGTATGGGTGGTGATTGAACCATGGAGTATGTGTATGCCCAGCTGGGTTCATATTTTGCACCACGCTGGTGCTGATGGCTCCTTGCTTTATTTGGGTTATTGGTACACAGGCAGTATGTTTAAGTGTCCATGCCCAAAGGGGCCACGCCCAGGAGAGTGAGACTGAGTGGACCTTGTTTACTGAGTGACGTTGGCTGCCTCAGTGAGGGCTGGTAAGGGTGGTGCTAGCTGAGATTGGTAAGCCACTAGGTGTCAGCACCAGCATGGCATGAAATATGAACCCAGCTGGGCATACAAGTGAGTCGTAAAACTCCAGGCCAGTAAGCCACTGGGCCAGCTGGCTACAGTAAGATTCATCCAACTAGGTAGTATATTTATACAACATAGGAAAGGTTAGCACGGGCCCCAATTGTGTTATCTTACCTGTGGTACATAATACCCTCATGGGTCACGAGTGTATTATATACCACAGGTAAGATAACCACAAACCTGATTCTGATGATTTGGCAGCTATGGAAGACAACAGATTGGTTATGAAGCGTAGTACCTCCTTCCTGATCAGCACTTGGTTTGCTCGCTCAAGACCAGACTTTCCCTCGCCTGCAAGTAAAATGGAAAAATTATTTCACCATAAAAGTGAAGGTTTGAAAAGCATATTTTATTTTAAATTATCCCTTTCAAGGTGACTGCCTTAATAGGGGCGAAGGGTTCTTGATCCAGAAAGTCGAGCTACTCTCTTTCCTCAGATCAAAGCTGATTACCTCCCATGCCTCAGGTGCTGTAAGACCCATATGGGTTTAATGCTTTCCCATGTTTTTTTTAACACACCGGCCATCTCTCACCGGGGCAGGGCGACCTAAAATGAACAACAGAAGTTTTTCTTTTTATATGTAGTAATTTATACAAGAGAAGGGGTTACTAGCCCCTTACTTCCTTAGCCATCTCTTATGACACACATGGCTTACAGTATATAGTAATAAACAGCTTGACATATCAAAATTAACTAAACATGGACACTAACGCAAATAAAAAAAATTCTTGGAGTGAGGACATCTGTATACAGGTACACATGTATGATTTCCTGATTACTTTTAGATAAATACAGTACCTTTGTCAACAGTCTCTCTCTGTGCAATTTCCTAATTCTTCTTCTTACCTGTGAAATATTCAGTCTTTTCCAAATTTTTCCTGCCCCCTAATATGGTGATCTTAAATAATCTAATACCATATTTTGTTCCATAACTTATTCTTTTCTTATTTTCATCATATTTTAAAATAAACCAAGGAACAGGTGGGATTTGAACTCACGGTGACTTGTTGTAATCCTCCAGGCCAGTGTGTAGTTTTATGCCTGGAGTTTTATGACTCACGTGCCGTAGGTTTAAACCCCATCCATTCTGTGGTTTGTTTGCAATTGTGTTATTACGATTTCGTGTGTTAAAACGTGAGTTATTTATCACAATGTAGCCTAACGTTAGCACCGACTTGCAGATCTAGGTGACTCACCCGTGTCATCCCAGCCCTGGCTATTGACACTCGAGGATTCCGATGCTTCCGAGGCTTCGTTGGTGGCTTTGACTCGCTGCAGTGGAGGAGACTCCACCACCAGCATCACACCCTCAGCCCCCTGGCCATCACCCTCACCTGAACACCAAGTTATTTTTCCTTGTTACATTCTGCAATAATTCACGAGACAATATTTCACCTAGCAAACTCTCCATTTTAATCATTTTTAATATACACAAATAACCTGCATAGGAGAAAGAAACTTATGACAACGTTTTGGTCCGCTGCCTAGTCACACTAACACACAAAAAGATAAAGGAGCCAGTATATACAGTCATGCACCGCATAACGATGTTTCGGTCAATGACAGGCCCCACATACAATGGTGGTCCCATAAGATTATAATGGAGCTGAAAAATTCATGGACCCCCAACACCAAAAGGTTTTCATTAATAAAGAGGAATGTTCATGGTGCATTATCTGCTTTTAAGCAAATCTATGGTGAAAAAAGAAAAAGGAAACCACTGCATTTCTCAGAACGTATCCCCATTGTTAAGCAACGCATGACTGTATAGGAGAGGACAGGGACCGGTTATTTGTGTACTGTTTAAGTCACGGTATTGTGTCTGTTTGTTCTTAATTTAATGTACTTGGAACCTCCAAAATAAAGATAGCAACTGGTCTTATTGACAAATTTCCCACAAGACTTCTAAATTTTCCACAATATATGACAAAATATTTTCTTTATTGAAAAAAAAAAATTGGATAAATGCCCTAATTTCTTTTAATTATTTCCCTTATTTACAAAAGCTGCTACATAGATAGCAGCCTAATACTTTTTCACCCCTAGAGTATATTCAATAATTCCTGTATATTAAATGCATATGCTGAAAGTTTATTCAAAAACGCAAGTAAAAGACAAATCTGTTAAGATAAAAACAAATACAGTGGAACCCCGGTTAACGAACACCCCGGAAATCGTGCAATTATGTAAGTATAATATTGTAAGTGCTTGTGGAAGTGTATTTTTGGGGGTCTGAAATAGACTAACCTAAATAACATTTTTTCTTAAGGAAGTAAATTCGTTCGGTAATGGCACTTGAGCAGGCTTCTGCAATGAATTTTTTTCGTTAACCGGGGTTCCACTGTACTATGATTAAATTTGTATACATTCTTATACTGTACAAGAATGTCCCACATATACAGCACATATTTTTGGTGTTCCATGTTTTTGTTGGCTTTCAATTTAGCCAGTGTTCCACCTGCCGGTGGGTGGAACATAATGAACAATGGCTCAATTTGAAGCCAATGAAAACGTGAAACACCAAAAAGGTGATGTATATGCGGGGGCCCTCCTGAGGGTGCTGTATATGCAGGGCCCTCATGAGGGTGCTGTATATGCAGAGCCCTCCTGAGGGTGCTGTATATGCGAGGCCCTCCTGAGGGTGCTGTATGTGCAGGGCCCTCCTGTATCTACCAAAACAAAAGATAACTGGCATGACATTTGGCCCAGACAGTCTCGCTGCCTCTCATGTTCCACAAAATCAGCTTTTTTCACTAATATTAGTAAAGTTTATTTTAGGAGTTACTGAAAATTAAACCTAAAATATACACTACTCCAAAGGTTCAAAATATTAAATATGTCCAGTACTACTAATATTTTACTTGAAAATGCTTAACAAAAATATCACACATAATACAGGTGAGCAGTGATCTATACTGTATAAAAAGCGCTGAGTTTTGATCATTTTTTTTAACACACCAGTCGTATTCCACCAAGGCAGGGTGACCTAAAAAGAAAAACAATAGTTTTTTCTTTTTAAATATAGGAATTTATACAAGAGAAGGGGCTACTAGCCCCTTGCTCCCGGCATAATAGTTGCCTCTTATGACATGCATGACTTACGGAGGAAGAATTCTTTACCACTTCCCATAGAGAATAATAATATATTGTATAAAAATAAAATATGACAGCTCTTAATTACAAGAGAACATTGCTACTGTAAATGCAAACCCAATTTCCACTAACATTTATGCAAGGGGCTGGAGTGCACAGAGGGCTGAGCTAGGGAGAAACACGCTATACAAGTCTCTGGTCTGTGGAGGTCCAGACCTGTTTCATCAGTGTCTAGTCCTGCATTCTTTTCTGTGTAAACATTCCTGTTTCCATTGCTAAGCGAGGTTCCTGTTAAAACAAACATCATTAGAAACACAGTGCAATATTATTTATTATAATCATGGGGGCGCTAAACCCATAGGATTATACAACGCATGTGGGGGGATGGAAGGTATTCAGGCTCAATTCAGGGAACCAGAGCACAGATCCAATTCCCGAGATCAATAGCCCCTCACCAGCGTCAAGGAACCTCCCTTGAGGGGACACAGTTCAATAAACACTGGTTAATGGCAGACACAAGCCCACATGGAGAAAATAAAACAAGAGACAAAACAAGTACAGATGCTTCTTGCTTTACGATGGCTCGACTTGCGATATTTTGACTTTACAATGGTGTGATTGCAGTGCACATTTGTACTTTACATTTATTGATAGGATGAACTTTTATTTTTTTACCCCTCAAGGGAGGTTTCTTAATGCTGGTGAGGGGCTCCTGATCTAGGGAATTGGATCTATGCTCCAGTTCCCTGAATTGACCCTGAATGCCTTACTCCCAGGTGCTGTATAATCCCCACAGGTTAGCATTCCCCATAATACTTATTTATTTATCATATACAGCCTCTCCTCATTCAGTGACGTACTCATTTACTGACGCCTCAGATTTACAAGCTCTCTGACCAGTACTCATACCTAAATAATGTATATTAGAGCCGATTTCAGTATACAGTGGACCCCCGAGTTTTGTAAAAACTTCACTCCTGAAGTCTGCTCAAGCGCCATTACCGAACGAATTTACTTCCTTAAGGAAAAATGTCACGTAGGTTAGTCTATTTCAGACCCCCAAAAATACACTTCCACAAGCACTGACAATATTATACTTACATAATTGTACGATTTCCGGGGTTTACGAAACTCGGGGGACCACTGTACAGTACACTACTGTATGAACATTTAAAAATATACCAGAAGTGTTATAAATGGTGCAAAGGTGACATTAAAACAATATCAAAGAAGGTTGACACAAACTCACTACCATTATAGTATGCTCCTCACTTAGCAATGAATTCGTTTAACGATGTGGTCTTAGGAAAGGAACTCCGTCGTTAAGTGAGGAGAAGCTGTACTGACTTTAGACTACCACTGCTGATGAAAGCCTCGATGCAAGACAGAGATATATGGGTACAGTGCTCTTCTGTCTCCTGTTTTAGCTTTTTCCTATGGGATCATTCATGCCCTATTATTAGATTATATATTAATGTTATGGCTTATGGTTGATGCCTGTCAATATAATCGAAACCACCAATAATTTATGACTTTTCAGACTACCACTTACCACTAAAATTAAAAAATTTTGACTAAAGATCCACTATTTTAGGGTCAAAGTTCCAAATGTATTTTTCAGTTCTCAGAGCATTTTTTAAATAGTAATATAGCCAGTATTTAATAATACACATTACCATAGATTCACTCACTGTGATACACTGTTTTCCTACTTTCAATAATTATTTTTAAACTCTACAGCTTCTCAAATTTACTTGTTTCTGACAGTATAGGCAGAATAAATTATATCTCTTAACTTAAGCAGTCACATCCAAAATTGAGTTTGAGATCTATAGTATATTTAATACATAAAGCAATCAGACTAACTATAAAGTACTGTTTTGATTATAATATTATAAAGTACTGTATCATTATAGTAATGGAATACAATACTGAAGTTCATGAATTATGCTGCAGTGTCAAGTTACTCTTGTATTCGACTAAAGAAGCTTACTGTGTAGGTGAAACATTTCTGAAATAAAGATACCAAAGTGTCACACATGTCTTATTAATCATGAAGTACTGTACCACAATAATAAAAAATTACTAAATAATTTTATAATGGTCTAACTAAAATAATGTAACAAGTTATTTTAGTTGCTTGATTAAAACATTTCAGCTCTGGAACAAGTTTCTTCAGTCTGGAGTTGCCTGTTCCACAGCTGAAATGTCTCAATGAAGTTCCTCTCTACAATCGTCTTCTTTTGCCACTTGTTGGCTTTTCGCCATTTGTCTGCATTTTTTTTTCCACATGACAGCCGTCTCCCACCAAGGCAGGGTGACCCAAAAAAGAAACACTTTCACCATTATTCACACAATATCACTGTCTTTGCAGAGGCACACATATATGACAGTTTAGATGTCACTCCATACAGCCAATATCCCAAACCCCTCCTTTAAAGTTCACGCATTGTACTTGTCTGCATATTGTGAGCAATATCCTTGTGCCTCGTTACCTTGCTGTGTAGTGCTTCTGTCCTCTGACTGGGTCTCCAGCTCAGATTCTGTGATGGCAGGAAACCTGTCTTTCCCAGAGGTGCCATTGGTAGTGCTAGCAACATTTACACCTCCCACTTCTGGATGCTGTGAATTTTTGTCGGCTGCAGCGTCATACAGCAGTAAATCTAGGTCAAGCGGCAGGGCAAACCCCAAGTAACACTGGCCAGACTGAGCAGGTGAAACACTACTCTGAAGCTGACTGCCGAGTCCTCTGCTGATGCTGCTACTCAAACCACCTCCTCGGACGCCACCCGAGCGTACGGACGACACCTCACTGCAGCCTGATGGAGATCGCACCATCCCTTGCACATCAAGCAAATTCCGCATTAAACTGAAAAAAAAATACAGCCATGATGAAAATTTCTTGGTGCCAACCACAGCAAAAAATTTAACATTCACATGAGAATTATTAACAACTGTTCATTTATATCACACATGACATTAATGCTAAAAGACTTCCTAAGTACTTACTATGATCCGCTATGATCATAGCTAGAAGACAGAAACCCTTTCAGTGAGTTACGAGTCGTTTTTTCATCTTGGCTTGACTCGGACACGACCCTACGGTGGTTGGTGATAGAGCGTAACGTGAGATAACTCTGGGTAGACAATGGTTGGCCTGTTACTATAGAAGCTCCAAGCATGACAGGAGTTGTGTTACCAGCAGCTCTGTCTACAGTATCCTCAGCAAAGAGGGCCCCACTTGAACCTCGGATGGAACCAGCCCGTCCTCCTCGCCTTAACTCCACTCCGCCTTCTGGAGTGGCATGAGAGCCAATTGTAGCTAATGAGGCTCCACTGGCAATGGGACTTAAGTGGCAATCCCTGAAATAAAAACATAATAAATCCTCTAAGTAAATATGTAGAATACTTATTTCTGCATTATTAATTATGCATAACAAGTCAAGAAAAAGTCTTGAGAAAGTGATACATAAGATCCCCAACCTATAAACACAGCGAGTTACACACACACACACACACACTTACAAACAGGTCACTTAGGAAGCAACTGAAGTTTTATAACTACCAAACAACACACGTGTGTCAAAAACAATTATCCTTATTGAAATTTTTTTTTATATACAGCCTCTCCTCACTTAACGACGGAGTTGCGTTCCTAAGACCACGTCGGTAAATGAATTCGTGGCTAAGCGAGGAGCATACTATAATGGTAGTGGGTTTGTGTCAACCATCTTTGATATTGTTTTAATGTCACCTTTGCACCATTTATAACATTTCTGGTATATTTTTAAATGTTTGTACAGTAGTGTACTGTATATTGCAATAAACAGAATAGAGGAAATCAGCAATAATATACATAATTTAGGTATGCATACTGGTCAGAGAGCCTGTTGTAAGTCCAAGTTTTCGGTAAACGAGTATACGTCGCTAAGTGAGAAGATGCTGTAACTCAATTGTAAACAACAGAAACGCACGTTGCTAATTTGAAACACCTGGAATACAAAGTGTTTATACGTTAAGTGCTTCCTGTACACTACAAATTACACATTCACTGTACTAAATATACATAGAATCTGATTAAAGTCTTGCATATCTATGCTAAAGATGAGATTACTGATTAGTAGAAATATGGCATTCTAAGTATACTGAACTTGTTTATTGAATGAAAACAAATATGGAGAGAATAACTATATTGCATTTTCAAGTAAGCAAATATGAAAGAAAGATAAAAGATAACAAGGCAAGCAAACAAAACGAAGCAATACTCGTGTGTGAAAAGTGTCAATAAGTATAGAAATGAGTGCAAAGGCTAACGGAAAAATGTGACGACAACCGTGGTTCAGTGGAAAAGTATCCTCTAAATTAAATATGCATCTTATGTCTAACTGACAATTTGGAGAGGAAATGTCAGATGATGTATCAGTCCATCCTCGACCATTATCATTTATAATGTGAGAGGGAGTCCGGGCTGAAACGAATCATCATGAGTTTCCTCTCCAAACTGCAAGTTAGTTGTCAACTGTCCCAACCGTGGTACTGTAACTTGTACTGTTTCACAGATACAGATAATAGTTTACTGTGCTATCACCACACCCGTTATCATACCAATCACCATACCTACCACCACACCCATCACCACATCTACTGAATGTTTATTTAATGCCTTGCTTCCCCATTGAACTTCCCCTACTTGTATTCCTCTATTTTGTCTCATAATGAGGATCATTACTTAGCAGTCATACACATACAATCTATTTGCAATCACCAATGTGACATATCAGAATACACAATAAAATGGTACTCTTAGTTAACTGCCAAAAACATAAAAGAGCAAAGTGCCAATAATGAAGTGTTAATGCCACACTGAGTACATTATATTTAATGAAAAAAGGTTGTCAATAAAATGAATAACACTGAAGATGAATTGGAAATGCGAGGAAGTGTCTTGATAGAGAAGCCTACGAATGTGTAGAGAGATCCTGATGTTTGCGATTCTGCACAAGCCAGGCACACAAGATATTGCAAACAGACATGATACATTATGCAGCAAATATAAGAAACTAGTGATACCTTAATAAACAACTAAACCACAACAAAAAAAAAAGGAAAAAAGTGGCAAGTGCTTTTGTGATATCTCGATCATTTTTTCAAGGAGCACAGAGACTGTTGACATCGTGATTTGAAATAGCATAAACACTTGGAATTTATTTCCCAGTCATAATCAATTATATTAAAAGTATGTCAAAACAGACAGGTGATTTAAGGATGGAAGTGGATGGAGAGAGATACTTCAGACAAGTCTGGCTAAGTTAGGAGACTCAGAGACTTGAGGAAATTCTAGGGAATTATATTATGAAAAAATAATTAAGTTACCATGTTGATGACATATAGCTGCATGTTATATTATAAAAATAAACTCCACATCGATTGAAGTAATGGGAAGGAAAGTAGGGTGGAACTATATGTCAGAGACCATTTAAATTGCTGCATCAAAGCGGGTATAAAGACTGAGAGAACACACACACAGTGATCAATGAAAAGCTAAATCCCACATGAGAATACAGTGGACCCCCGCCTAACGAGCAAAATTCATTCCAGAAGCCTGCTCAAGTGCCATTACCGAACGAATTTACTTCCTTAAGAAATAATGTCACGTAGGTTAGTCTATTTCAGACCCCCAAAAATACACTTCCACAAGCACTTGCAATATTATACTTACATAATTGTACGATTTCCGGGGTGCTTGTTAGGCGGGGGACCACTGTACATGGAAAAGACAGACAGTACAGCAGTCCACACCAAGGCTATCAGCTAGGAAAAACTATCTACTTCTACCTAGATTAAGGACTATCATGTATTATCTAGGAGTGAGTCAAGGACAGAAAAGCAGAAGGCTCTGGACAGAAAATAAAACATGGAGCAAAAGGTTTTGGCATTTTTCAGCCTCGGTGACTCCCAGGAATACGACCCTCATACGATACACCACTATGTGGTGTTCCCTCGGGTTTTTCATGGAGTGTAAAACCTAGCTGCAGTAAGCCAGCAGATGCTTCACTAGCTAATAGGTCACCTTCTATGCTGTTTTTTGACAAATAAACCACCACTACTAAGAGCCTCTTCATCTACTGAGGAGGGTCTCTTAAGATGAAAATACATACAGATTCTATCCTGCATTTTATTTTCTGTCCATGTGGGACTGACCTGTTCGTGCTGTTAAATGGTAAAAATGAAAGAAATCTGTCTTTAATGAAGTTAGTATAGGTGTATGAGAGCAACTAAAAATGAAATGAATGCACCAAGGTAAGCTAAATGTGTTGGTGCATATGAGTGGATAGAGCTGAGAAGTACCTTTGGTGCCGAAGGAGACTCTTCATCCGCCACAATTCTCCGTGTGTTGGTAATCCCATACTGGACATGGATAGATAGGTAGACAGACAGATCGACAGATTTGTTTTACCAAACGTAACTTAAAAAGTGGAAAACGTAATTGTCTGGTGAGCATTCTAACTGCACCACTGTGCTTGGTTACATGAAAAAGATACACACAATATTGCTCGACTGAAAATTATTTATAAGTCATATGCAAAGCACGAGTCCAGAAAACAATTTTAAGCCATTTTCAAGAAGACTGCTTTGTAAGAGAATATGAAATAGCCTATAAAATATTCTAAATTCATAGCCATTTAAATGACATAGGCACTTACACTTGTGTCCTGACTGGCAAAGGGGTGTGGACATCTGTCTGTGAGTATTCTCTAGAAATCTCTGGACTGTCGTGTGGCAATTCAGCAGCAGAGAAGTCCATGTCCTGCGCTGGATCCGACAGCGAGTCCGAGCTCAGGGTATAGCGCTGATCTCCAGCCTCGTCGTCCGACCCTGTAGGGTCGGTGAGTGAATGGCTTCGAGAGCTGACCCCCCTGATACGCCGTGCAGACTGCAGGAATGCCGCCATGCGATCAGTCATACGATCAGAAGCTGTGGAGGAATTGCTGGCACGAGAGCTAGTAGATTCCCGACGTTTTTCAGATCTGCCAATTTTATACATAAATAGTGCAGTATAAATTTAACACAAATAAAACGAGTAAAAAAACTTTTTTTTTAGTCTTTAAACATGAGCCATTTAAAGAAAAAAAACAGCCCATGGAGCAAATTGGCTGGTAATGTGAGAATTGAAAGGCAGACTTCTAAATAAGATTATTAATCATGGAACGATTTCATTTAGACAGTTGATCCATGAAAATCTAAGATCTAAGAGTGAGGGCTCTGGGAAGGCAAAAGAAATTTTATTCAACAGTGGCCATCTCCCACTGAGGCAGGGTGACCCGAAAAAGTAACCCTTTCACCATCATTCACAGTATCACCGTCTTGCCAGAGGTGTAGAGATATGACAGTTTAGATGTACATACCTCCAAACAGCAAATATCCCAAACCCCTCCTTTAGAGTGCAGGCATTGTACTTTCTGCCTCCAGGACTCAAGTCCAGCAAAAGAAATATGGTTTGTAAATGACGAATTCAACAGGTATCTTGTAGAGGCTTAATGGGCACAACTAAACTAGTAATTATTTTTATAACACTGTGTTGTTGGAGTGTTAGCAAGGTAGCATTCATGAGGGGATTCAAGGAAACCAGTTAACAAGACTCGAGTCCTGGAGGTGGGAAGTACAGTGCCTGCACTCTGAAGGAAGGGTGAGGATGTTACAGTTCAAAGGGCCATCTCAACTGTGATATCAGCAAGCTTCTGGCAATACAGTGATTGGAATGAAGGAGTTAATTACCACATTAGGAAACTGAGGTGGTAAAATGAGGACTAGTTGATAGAGAGAGAACGAACTACCATTAGGCAAAGAAATGGAATTAGCAGGTAAAAGTAAATCAAAATTCAAAGCCTGAATTCAAGAAGCTTTAAAAGGAAACAAGTTACAAGTTCTTCATTTCCTTAGTAAGTTATGGCAGAGAGAAAGCAAAGGAATGAGTGGGAGAGATTTTCACAAGGTAATCTAGAAATCACTCTTCAGGGAGTGCCTTCACTCCAGTGCAAGGCTCTTAATACAAGGAACTGAAGCCTCTCTCCCCTTAGAACAAACCTGATTATCTCCCATTTTCCTTTGGCTGTATAACCCCTATAGGCTTAGCACTTTCTTATGATTATAATAATATCTAAAGTGATAGTGTGAATGATGGTGAAAGTGTTTCTTTTTCTCATCACCCTGCCTCAGTGGGAGACACCCAGCATGTTTAAAAAAAATCTACAGTTCAGGTCAATAGAGACAAATTTCTTGAATATTAATGAAGGCATCACCCAGCAATGTAGGTCACACCTGAAGCCACTTACTTTCTACGCACACTAGCAAGGAGTTTGCTCAAGCGGAGTGATGACCTCTTGCCAATAGTCAGGTCATCCTGTGAGGGTGTTAACTGTGGCTGGTCTGATGCATGCTCCTCCATTACCGGCGCACAGTCAGAGAGACTCCTCTGGTGACCCATAACTGACGGAGGTTTGGACTTGTGTGGCAGAGTCTGGACATGAAGAAAATGTTTAACAGATTATGTGATTTACAAAATACAACTGAAAAATGAAAATTTTAAAAGCATTAATTAATTTTAATCCCCCAAAGAGTATGCACTGTACCAATAATATATAGAAGTCCCTTGAGTTACGATGGGCATGGGGTACAATAATATTAAGTTACGATTTACCCCTCAGAGGAATTTAGTTTCGAGTCGTAGTGAAAAATGTGAGATATGATATGCGTACAATGGTATGACTGTAGTGGGTTGTATCCTGAGGAATAAGATTAACCTAAGTTGCCCAAAATGCTCTTCATAACCAGGGGCTTTCTATACACCATAGTATACCAATGTAGTCAGCTAGTTCTGTAATACAGTAGTTGTAATATGTACTTGTAGAAATAAATATTATTATTGTATTATTAATATTATTATCACAGTCAGCATGTGTGGATGGGCCTCAGCCAACCAGCAATGTGGTAGCTTGCTTCTTGGGCAACACAAGCCAATAGGAATGGCAGTTCTTGAGTGGGTGGGCCTTAGCCAACTAGCAATGCAGTAGATTGCCTCATGAACAGCTTCTGAGCCAATAGTAGTGAGGATCAGTGAGAATGGCTTAGTAGCCAATCAGCAACAGGGCTAAATGAGTCTATGGTAGCATCTCAGCCAATAGCAGTTTGTATTACAGTTTATTTTTTACTCTTCAGTTTGAATCTATCACAGGTGTTTTCACACTATCTCTGGATTATTTACCCTTTATAATAACTCCATCTTTTGATTAACAAGTCATCATGGCCCCTAAAATGCACAATAAACAGACTATGTCTCTGAAGATCAAACAAAAATTAGTGCACTGGTGTGAGTGTATGGTTATCCACAATCATCTGTTATTAGCAACAAAATAGAAATTATGAATATTACAGTGGCTAACAAATCTAAGCTAGTGAAATAAGGCAGATAAATGATCATAGAGATGGAAAGACTGTTGTTATTGTGGATGAGAGAGAAGCAGATGAAGGGAGATACAGTTCCTGCAAGTTATATCTGTGAACGAGCAAATCCAAGCTACAGTAAAAGTTGTACTTTCGAGCTCTGGCAACGAATTACCATAAAACCATTTATTTTGAGGTTTGAGTTACGATAGTTTTGATGTATTATACGCCTTCTTAACAGATTAATACGGTAACTCAAGGAACCACTGTATAAAGCATATCCCACAGAAATGGATAAGAGGGAATAATGAAGGTCGAAGAGAAGTATGTCAGGGAGTATCTAGTACTTGAGATACAGATTCAATTGGGCCTCCGTTATTTCACATTCCCTAATTTGTGAGAAAGATTTTAACTACAAAAGAGGCATTTCCTTAAGTGATGTTAAAGTTAACATCTTTGTTGTCAGTCTTTGGCATACATCCTTCACCCCATAATCTAAGTTTCTATAATGAGAAGATAATGGTCTATCTTTCTGGTGAGGTGAATAATACTCTGCAGAGCAAGCCTTAAAATTAACTTTATTGGGTACCTGATAAAGGCAGTGTGTCTAGGCAGCCCTGAGGGCTCCACGCCCAGCCTGGAAGGAGAGAGATGAGGTACTTCTTGATTGTAGGCCGTTTTCTGAGTGAGGGGGGAGCTGGCATCTCACAGACTGAAGGAAGGCCTAAGCCCACGAGATGGCAGCACTAGCATGGCACAAAATATAAGGGTGGCCAGATGCAAAATATATATAAAACCCAACAGGGCTTACATCTCAAGAGTGTATCGCAATTTTTATTTTCGTTTCATGAGATAGAAAATTTATCTTCTGCTTATTGAGCCACATACTCTTTCGACATTAACATTAGCTTCTGAGCTCGAGTCTCTTAACAATTTGTGCATTGTTGTCATCATTATCATAACCGCCAACATGTTTCTGATCACACGTTTCTGCTTAATTACAGTGAAAACAAATGGACAAATAAATTATATCACACAGCACACAGGTGTTGCTCGCAAATCACTTGTCAAAATCAAAGATTTATTTCCATATGATACAATGTTTGTACAGAGATGGGCGATATTTGGTTGTGCATGCAGAAAGTACATGCTTATGCAGAGCTTTAAGGGCAAACTTAAGCCTATCTTAAGATTACAATGACAAGCACTGCTAAGTCCCAGCAATGTGGGACCTGAATATATGAGGTACAATTCTATAAACACAAAGTATAATGACACAATTCAAATATCTACTGACTGAGATGCAACTAGCAATTCACAGCTAACATTAAATTGTGAATAGCATTGCTATTTGCAGAAATAATTTGAGACTTCTTTCTGAAAATATAAATGCTATAATTTTTTTTTTAACACATCAGCCGTTTCCCACTGAGGCAGGGTGACCCAAAAAGAAAAAAACCCAAAAAGAAAGAAAAAACTTTCATCATTCAACACTTTCACCATCACTCATACATAATCACTATCTTCGCAGCAGAGGCATTCAGATGCGACCACTTAGACGTCCCTCCAAACTGTCAATAACCCAAACCCCTCTTTTAAAACGCAGGCATTGTACTTCCCATTTCCAGGACTCAAGTCCGGCAAACCAGTTTCCCTGAATCCCTTCACAAAATATTACCCTGCTCACACTCCAACAGCTCGTCAGGTCCCAAAAACCATTCGTCTCCATTCACTCCTATCTAACACACTCGCGCACACTTGCTGGAAGTCCAAGCCCCTCACCCACAAAACCTCCTTTATCCCCTCCCTCCAACCTTTTCGAGGATGACCCCTACCCTGCCTTCCTTTCCCTACAGATTTATACGCTCTCCAAGTCATTCTACTTTGTTCCATTCTCTCTAAATGACCAAACCACCTCAACAGCCCCTCTTCAGCCCTCTGACTAATACTTTTAGTAACTCCACATCTCCTCCTAATTTCCACACTTACACAATAAAAATATAATTAGGTGTGACTATAGCGACTCACCTGACTTTTACCTGTTGTGGGGTAAGAGTCGTCTAAACCAATACCTTCCACAAGCAGGGATCCACCGTCACTGCCGTCCTCAGAGTCGTCCCCCACATAAAATCCTGGTCTGCAATGACACGTTACGAATTACACTAATTCATAATGTTTTTGTCATATCAACTTACAGATTACACTAATTCATAGTGATTCATACATATAAAATTGCAGATTATGTTATTCATAATGATTACGGACAAATAAATTTCCAGATTATGCTAATTCGTAGTGTTTTTTGACCGAATAAATTTTTTCAACTTCATCTCTGACACCGCTCACTTTAAGGGGCTGGAAAGGTACCCATGAAAACAGGAAGGAAAGGTGGCCCAAAAGGCTTCCTGCAATTCTACCTTCGACACTCTTCAGTGGAAGTGTCTTGAAGCTGAAAGGCTACCGATACAAGGAATAATACCCTCCTCTTCCTTGGATTAAGCTGATTACTTTCCATTCCCCAGACCTTAAATGATATTTAAATGGTTTAGCACTCCCCATAAATATAATAATGTTCCACCTTCCACTTGAGAGGCACTACAGAAAACTAGTTCCACCCACTGTAGCAAAATTGCCCTTCAGTATTTCATGAAATTCCTCCGTCCCTCTTTCACTGCATTTGTTCAATTTATCCAAATTATTGATAGTATTCATACTTTTAATAATTACTCTTTGTGGTTTCTTTTTGAGATTTCAGGAATACATTCTTCTGCATTCTTAATTTCCACCAAAAAATAACCAAAACACTTGACAATCAATGCTGCCACTTACTTTACAAGTTCGAAGTCATCGGCATCACTCTCAGAAATTTGATGACCACCGATGTTAATATAATTCTCATCAACCTGTCCCTGATTGGTGGTTGGTGACCATACATCCACTTTTTCCTCCACAATCTGCCAACATTCATGATGGTGACGTTGCACGCACTCCCAGCCTGAGGAAAAACACATCAGTGATTCTTATCAACCATTTTTTTGTGCTATTGAACAAACAGGCAAAACGCCATTATCCTTACTCAGTTTATTTAAAAGCTCAGCCCAATTTAAGGTGTATAGGCTGGCTCCGCTTCACAGCGCTTCATTAATGCAGCAGTTTTCAATTATACCCATTCTTCATTTATTCAGACTTCCTACAATAAATATATTCACCACTCACTATAAGCTAAGGACAAAATTATTTTAAGTTAAATAATGTGTGCATTGTATATGAATTTCTTAGGCCTACATCTATTGCTCACTTAATATATGATAGTGTAAACATGTTATCAGGCTTTTATACACATTTGAAAGTGAAAAAGGCTCTGTTTCACTTTACAGCAATTTTCAATTTACAGCAATAGCCTGGAACCTAACCTGCTGTATAAGTGGGGCCCTACAGTAGCCCGGGACCTAACCTGCTGCATAAGCGGGGCCCTCCTATACTACAACACCCAGGATGCCACCCACAACAGTCAACTAGCACCTAAGTACCTACTTACTCCTAGGTGAACAAGGGCAACAGGTATAAGGAACCACACTATTAAGCCTGTGAAATATCTACACGCAATTTTTTTTTATAAACACATCGATCATTTGCAACAGAAGCAGGTTGACATGATAAAAAAGAAATGCTAACATAATTCACTCCATCACTGTCTTGCCAGAGGCATGGGAATACTAGTTTAAAAATTGCAACATATTATTCTATATGGTATATTAAATACTTCTATACGATCTTCTGTCTCAAAAAGAAAAAAAAAGGTTTATATGATATTTTGATATCAATTTCAAATATTACTCATAAATTAAGATACAGTGGACCCCCGGTTAACGAAAAAAATTCATTCCAGAAGCCTGCTCAAGTGCCATTACCGAACAAATTTACGTCCTTAAGAAATAATGTCACGTAGGTTAGTCTATTTCAGACCCCCAAAAATACACTTCCACAAGCACTTACAATATTATACTTACATAATTGTACGATTTCCGGGGTGTTCGTTAGCCGGGGGTCCACTGTATACTATAGACAGATAACTACATGTACTCTACTAGTTCACTGCATTACTACAATAAGTATTGTAGCTTCCTAAATATCTTAGCTGACAATGATGGGCTACTTCATCCCTATGGTTCATGCTATATACAGTGGACCCCCGAGTTACGATCATAATTCATTCCAGAAGGCTGCTCAAGTGCCATTACCGAACGAATTTTCTCCCTTAAGAAATAATGTCAAGTAGGTTAGTCCATTTCAGACCCCCAAAAATACACTTACAAAAGCACTTACAATATTACACTTACATAATTGTACGATTTCCGAGGTGAACGTAACTCGGGGGTCCACTGTACATACATGTATGTAGTTCTTTGTACTTGAAAAAGAAGAAACACTTTCACCATCACTCGCTCCATCACCAACTTGCAAGGTACTTACCATATTTCCTGAGCAAGTTACCCCCCTCCCTGGTTGTGGCCACCAGGCACAGAGCATGAAAACAGGTACCTCGCACCGAGTACACAGGGCAAGTTGCTGCAAGGTGGGAGAGGGCCGGCAGCACCCCCTCGCAGCTTAGAAACCCCGCACCGTCGCTGCTGAGCCCTAAGTGGCCCATGGCCCAGATTGCAACCTTAAGCTGGTAGATATCTTGTGCAGTAGAAACAACACCAGCTTTCACAATCTGATGAATTCAATATTCTATAGTTTGCTTCTACATATAATTTGAACTCATTGACAAAAGTCAGTGAAAATATTCAAGCAGGTAGATGCTACTCTTACAGTACTCATTCTATTTTTTAGTTAATGCTTCTCTTAAAAAGTACTTATCCTACTTTTTATCTTTAATTTATCTATTTTTTAATATGCATAATTTCAGGGAAATGTCATACATTTATATATCTACATCATTTTCCCTTATTTCAACAATTGTATCCCACCAGTGACAACCAAAGCAAATGAGATTACTTAGTAAGAAAATGTCTGAATACCTTATAATCTCTGAAAATATAAAGGTACACACATGCAAGTATCCTGAAGGTGATTCGTAAGAACGAATTTAAAGACAGATTACTCATGGAAAGTAAAACTAAATGGGGGTAAGAAAAGAAATATACTAACTTGAACCATATTTCTCACAGCATCATGTTGCATGAGGATAGAGAAACCTTCCTTGTGCTGTGTGAGAGATCCGTACAGATGCGGCAAGAGGAAAACATCGTGAACGACGTGCTTACTGCCTGTGCGTCTTCCGTATGCACCATCTTCCCCTCGCTGGTGTTGAGTCAAGGAGTCGGCAACAGCGGTTTGCATCAGTTTCACGTATCTAGGAAGGAAAAAATCCACTCACCATTCTGTTAAGTTTTTTCTATTTAAACTGTATTCTTCGAAGGCTTTCACTCTCATAACTGAAGATCCTCTTAACATATGTGAACTTTTCTTAAGGAGAGGTGTACCTTGAGGCAGTAAAATTCTCTTGATCCAACAAATTTAAGCTACCATCCTCAAATCTACTTCCCATTTCCCAAGTGTTATATAACTTTCATACATCTAACACCAGTCATCTCCCACCAAGGCAGGGTGACCCAAAAAAAAAAAAAATTTCTCAATGAACTGGCCATATCCCACCGAGGCAGGGTGACCTAAAAAGAAAAACGAAAGTTTTTATTTTTAAATATAGTAATTCATACAGGGTAATTTTTAAATATAGTAATTTATACAGGGTAAGGGGTTACTAGCCCCTTGTCCCAGCATTTTAGTCGCCTCTTACAACACGCATGGCTTACAGAGGAAGAATTCTTCCTCGCTTCTCCAGAGGGTATAATACAGTGGAACCTCGGTTTTCGTATGCCCTAGTTTGTATGTAAAACTATAATTATTTTCTATAAAATGTATTTTTTGTTAATATTTTTGGGTGTATTGAACAGATTAATTGGATTTACATTGTTTCTTATGGGAAATATTAACAAAAAATACATTTTATAGAGAATAACTATAGTTTTACATACAAACTAGGGCATACAAAAACTGAGGTTCAACTGTACCAGTTATATGACTGTTTGGGCTGTCACATGTTAGCTGCCAAGCTTTTTCACTAATGATCTTGTTATTCTTTGCACAAAACCTTACTAGGTGAATAAACTTTTTTTTTTTTCACCCTGTTTTTTTTTATTTTTGTTTGTATGTATAGTTCCACACTGGATATTATCACAGTAACATACTGTAATTAGCCTGTCCATGTATACATACATATGTACATCCTTCTAGATTTTAGATTTTACTCTCTGATGTCATGGCAAATCTTTAATACTAGTTTACCAATATTAATTTACCAAAAATTTTGCACATTAATTTACCAAAAATTTTGCACATTAATAAACATTAATTTACCATAAATTTTGCATATCAATGAACATCAATTTACCCCAAAAAAATTGTGCATCTTTTAGAAGAGTTAAACTAAACTTGTCAAAAATATTAAACTTACTTATAATTATAAGTTGTAGACCATTTATCCAGTAAAGTATTACTGAAATTGGCTTCATGGTATGCCCTAAATCCTCTAGGAGAAGAAATCAACTTGGCCATGAGCAGCTGTCCTCGATCACCCAAGTGCAAGACGGATGGCGGAGCGCTCAGGATGGCATCCAGGTACTCCTGTGTAAAGTAATATTTATGTGATGGCGGAGTGCTCAGAATAGCGTCCAGGTACACCTGTGTAAAGTAATATTTACGTGATGGTGGAGCGCTCAGAATGGCGTCCAGGAACTCCTGTGTTAAGTAATCTTTATGTGGACTCGGATTGTAACTACAGCTGTGATGCCTAAATTTTCAATTCTGAACATCAGCCTCAGGACTCGGGTAATGCTCGCATCACGCATCATACAGTGCAGATCTGGATGTTGCCTGGGCTTGCCAGACAAGTTGTGGTATTTTTTAATTTGTTTATTTGTAGTTAGATTACTTTTTTATAGTTTATTTAGCCTAGCTTGATCTAACCTAACCTTAAAATAAAGAAAAAGGTATTATATAACTGTAGGAAGTGTTCAGAAATTGACACTGAAAATCACAAGTAAAAAATAAGTCTAAGTTGATGACAGGGTGTAAAAAATATACATCTTTAATAAATTTTCAATTTAACAGACTAATAGGAAGGAGCGGGTGACCAGTGATGGCGATTGTGGTGGAAAGATAAAGAGTATTGTGCCGTGATTGTACCAAACAATTCTGTAACCAATAGACTTATTTTTTTCCCAAATCAACTGACCTAGCAGATTTTGTCCCGTATTTCCAAAGTCCACTAAAGGGACGTGTGTTAAATTGAGGGTTTTACTCTATCACTGATCGAGATATTGCAAGACAGTATTATACAACATTCCAACAATAGGTTTTGCCATTTATACACTACATATCAGGATTTTCATGACTCACGAAATTGTAATGACATGATTGCAAACAAACCACGGTATGGGTGGGGGTAGAACTTGTGGCAAATGAGCCGTAAAACTCCAGGCCAGCGCATAAGCCACTGGGCCAGCTGGCCCAGTGGCTTAAGCTCTGGCCTGGAGTTTTACGACTCACTTGCTGCAAGTTCAAGCCCAACCCATAACTTCCTTAAGATTTTCATCTTAAAAGATATCCTCATCAAGCAAAGAGCATTCAACATTTGAAGAATGGTAAAGATTAGCAAGCTAAAAGTTGGGGAATGGGGGTAGGGGTAGGTTGTGTGTACACTGACATGTGAGGAGTTAATGAGTTAAAGTATATTGATGGAGGACTAGTGGTGATGACAAGAAAAAAAAAAGCAACACAAACAAAGCAATATTCAATGTTTTGGAAAGAACACATACAATTGTTTAAAATGTATGGATTTACAGCTACACGAGTATCATTAACTATAGCAATAGATAATAAAAAGACAAATGGCTGCCAGCAACTTAAGACACTTTAATTGGAGCCATCTATCCTTGGACCTTGATCACTTCAAATACATGATCAAGGTCAAAAAGCCAAAACATCAATAAAGGTGCCCTAAGTGAATTTAATCATTTCTGTTTTTCTCATATGACATTAGAGTTAATAGCAATGAGTACAGCTTTAACCCTAAACATGACTAGATCACTCCTGAACAGTTTCAGATCTGTAGGTCCACCTCATGGATGCAAATTCACTCAGTAGCAAAATTTTAACCCTTCTAAATCTTTTTTGGTAAATTAGACATGTGCTACAGTTGGGTACCTTCTTTGTATACAACTGATGAAGAAACTGTGCGATGAAACCTTTTCGCAATAAAGATACCCAAGTGTTGCACATGATAAATGGTTCTTTAAACCATAAACAGTACCTAAATCTTTCTTGCCTGGTTATTAAGCATTAAGTCAAGATATGCACTAACCTCATTATCACAAGCTTCCTCCAGTACATCCAATGCCGCCAGAGAGACAACACGGCTCTCGTCGTACAGCTGAGCCACAAGCAACTCCACTCCCCAACGGGCAAAGTGTGCCGCGCCGACCCGAACCAGAGCTCGGAGAAACTGAGTGGCATAAACTCGAGCCGACTCTTGGCACCCAGTCAGAATTTTCGTCAAGATGGCTCTGCAAAGCAATAAATCTGATCTGCAAAAACTTGCACTCTATGTTAAGATGACGAAAAATTGTGCTGGTGAAAAGAGTAATGAGAAAACAGGAAACTAAATCTCACAACATGATAAAGCAGAAAAAATTTTATATATCAGAAATTTTGAGAATAATTTGAAAACATTTTCACCAATGAATTATTTATTAAATTAATCCTAAAAAAACAGGAATTCCAACAAAACCTGGAAAAAATCACATCTCTAAAATCTAAATGATTAATAGTTTCCAAATTCAAATTTTATTTTCACATGATACATTGTTTATACAGAAATGGGTGACACTTTATAATGCATGTAGAAAACCCATCACTATGCAGAGCAAATGCTGTAGCCGAATCACTCCATTATAAACATGTAGCAAACTAATGTCATCTCCATTGCATTACTACTCTTTCAGAATTGAAGCTTACCTGTTGAGTCCATTGATAGAGTAGTCTAAACAGGTGGACACAAGCTTGGCATACATATCACTCATGGATATACTGACCAGCTCTTGCAATCTGGAAAAGACCAAAATACCTCAAGTTACTCTTTTAATAGCTCAAATCAAAAGATGATATGGAATGAATAATAACTTTCAACTATATCCACTAATCTACCCAACTGCCACTCAAAATAGTGGTAGAGGAGCTACCTTCAATATACAGCATCTCAAGTGTTCCACGATAAAATCTTTTTATCACCATTTCCCTCAATCCTCCCATCTTATGACTCATACGCCTTCTGCCAAACTATTATAAGCCATGAAAATTGAAAATTGCTGAAAAGTACAAAGTATATATAAAAAAATTAGGTAGTAGGTTGGTAGACAGCAACCACCCAGGGAGGTACTGCTGTCCTGCTAAATGAGTGTAAAACATGAGCCTGTAATTGTTTTATGCAATGGTAGGACTGCTGGTGTCTTTTCTGTCTCATAAACATGCAAGATAACAGGTACATCTTGCTACTTCTACTTACATTTAGGTCCCACCACACAGGCATGTACACATATACACCTACCATCCGACTTACGACCTGCGCGACGTAAGATCACTCGACTTACTCAGACAGCAGTATAATGCGACTCTTTATTGACAACGTTTCGCCCACACAAGTAGAGATAGTAGTAGTAGTTATACATGTGGTGGAAAAGTCAGCTGGTATATGAGAAAGAAAGGTTACAAAGGCTATATGGCTTGGGTAGCATAAAAAATAGGTTGGGCAAATGTATATGGATGGATGGATTTAAGAACATAAGAAAGGAGGAACACTGCAATAGGCCTGTTGGCCCATACTAGGCAGGTCCTTCACAAATCCAACCCACTAACAGAATAAACGCTACCCAAGCAATAAGCTTTGGCAATTCTATTTACTCACGTGCGAGTCCCACTCAAATCCAACCCCTCTCACTCTTGTATTTATCCAACATAAATTTGAAACTACCCAAGGTTTTATGAAACTACCCAAGGTAGTTTCAGTGTCCCTTCTCTATTACATAAGAACATAAGGAGAAACACTGCAGCAGGCCTGTTGGCCCAAACTGGGCATGTCCTTTATGTAGTAGCAATTATGTTATGTGGAAAAAGACACTTATGTACAGTTCAGGATATTTATTAAAGTTAAAGTTTTGCCACGAGTGGCTTCTTCAGTCCTAATACTGAAGAAGCCACAGTACTAACAGCATAAAAAGTAAAGTAAAACCTTGGGTAGTTTCAAATATAGGTTGGATAAATACACAAGTGAGAGGGGTTGGATTTGAGTGGGACTTGCACACGAGTTAGTGGATTTCTCAGAGCTTATTGTTAGGGTAGAACTAAAGTAGGTTGGAGAAATATGACAAGAAGCTTATTCTACAGACAAAAAGTCTCAAAAGAGTCTCTGTAACTGTGCACTTCTCACACGTGATGACAACATGAGCCTACCCTTAAGTTGTCAAAATGTATTATGAGAATGTAATTATCAAGTGAAGGCAAGGCACACAGTTTAGAAAATAATGACTATGTAGATGTGCTGTTGGAGTGTGAGCAAGGTAACATTTATGAAGGGATTCAGGGAAACCGGCAGGCCAGACTTGAGTCCTGGAGATGGGAAGTACAGTGTCTGAATCTGAAGGAGGGGTGATAGAGTGAATGATGATGAAAGTTTTTCTTTCTTTTTGAGGTCACCCTACCTTGGTGGGAAACGGCCGATGTGTTAATAATAACATAGTCAGACAAGCATAAGATGAAACTTCAAGAGAGGAACTATAAACAAAGGATATTGTATAACAAGAGTGCTTCATGCTAAATATATTATAACCTGGAATGAAGGCAGGCCTAGAGTTTTATGGCTATCAAAAATTGCATAAAGTTTGATAATAGTAAGAAATAACATATGCAGTGTTGTAATTTTTTTTTACAAAATATCTGTTAAGAAGAATCACCCCATAGGCTAGGGACCCTGAAGGGCCTAACTAGTGCCTATGCAGCTAAGAAAATTGAAAACTGTCTTTCTTAAGCACAAGGAGTTTATATTTGGCTTAAATTGCTATTCTTACATTTCTGCCAGTGGTTCATTACATACCAGTCAGATACATTTAGCATCAAACATCAACATTTATTAAAATCAATCATTTTAACTGGAGTTGCCACTTTCTGACAACCCTGACATGCATTTAATGTGAAAAAAAACTGCATGAACATCACAAATATTGGCAATACACTCAGACAAAAGAAAGAACGAGCTCTGCAAAATACTGAACTTATGTGGACAAAAATGTCAAAAATGAGAATACAGGTATTTACATAAAAAATACTGAGTGCAAGTAAACAGAATGTAACCTGCATGGATAAACATGTCAGAAATTCTAGATATAAACTGAAAGATTATTTTTTTATAAATTTGGGTCATTGGAGATCTGAAATTTGTTTTATCCTTATTACACTATGAAGTGAGAACCCGCTAATTACTCACTGTTCAAAGATTCCAGCTTTCAGAAGCATATCGTAGCCACGCTGTGAGTGTGAAAGTCTACCCAGAGCAAGAAAATAATATTGTGCAGTGGTGGTGTTAAGGCGCGACGGTGAGAGTACAGCATCGTGGAGTGGACGCTCGCACAGTACGTACGACAGGTTTGTACTCACATCCACTAATAATTCTTCAAAGTGTTTACTGCACTCATCCTGTATTTCAAGAGGAAAGGCCTGATACAATGTATATCTACATTAACAACATAAAGGAACAATCTCAGCTTTTAAAATTCAAGGAGTAATTTAAAACGGTAATCTTAGAGACAATAGGATAAGGTTAAAGGTCATCACAAGTTCATGCATTTCATATTTTAAGGTTATGGTAAGGTTGATGATAATCAAGTTGGTGTGGAGGCCTGAATTATTTTTTACATGTTCCTGATACTGATTCATTAAATAATGCCATTTTAGAGAGTTTAATTAGAGACGATTTCATTTGAAGAGAAATATGAAGTTCTTCTTTCCTAAATTACATTCTTTCCTAAAGTACTATATTAGCACTGCAGCCTTTAAAACTCTGAAAAGCGTTTGTCAGAAAAGAAAATATCTGTATAAACATGCGATGGTGACATGCAAATATAAAATGCATAGACAGCTTTTCAAGAAGGTATAAAAAATATATATATATATATATTGTATATACGTGTACAATACAGTGGACCCCCGGATTACGTACTGCTCCAAACTCGAACAATTATGTAAGTGTATTTTTGTAAGTGTTTTTGTAAGTGTATTTTTGGGTGTCTAAAAGGACTAATCTAATTTACATTATTCCTTATGGGAACAAATTCATTCGGTAACGGCACTTGAACAGCATTCTGGAACGAAATAATGACAATCCGGAAGTCCACTGTATAATTAAACTAATCGTAAAGTTGACTTACCTTTAATCATAAAACATTATATGTATTCTACACATTCATTACTGGAAAATCACAAATTAACTCCTATGCAACAATGGCCAACATTAAAATAGCAGTCAGATATATTGTAATGATGGGGAGATGCTGAAAAAGCTGTTCACAACACACCCAAGACCAAAATTAAAATAGGCAACCATGTGGTGTCGCACCTATAAAATTATACAGATAAGCTAGAAAAAGTTGTGGGTTGTAGCATGGATGGGAGGGTAGTGGCTAAGGTAGTGGTGAAGGGTAGTGGTGAAGGGTAGTGAAGGGTAATGGTGAAGGGTAGTGGCAAGGGTAGAAGGCAACTGGGTTTATGAACTAGTAGTATGGTATGTGGGTAGGTGCATGTCTGAGAAAGTGGTGTGAAAGGAAGAGCAGAGAAGTGAATAGGCACATGACTGGGCCAGTGGTGTGGGAGGGTTGTGGTGTGAGAGGGTTGTGGTGTGGGAGGGTTGTGGTATGGGAGGGTTGTGGTATGGGAGGGTTGTGGTATGGGAGGGTTGTGGTATGGGAGGGTTGTGGTATGGGGAGGGTTGTGGTGTGGGAGGGCTGTGATGTAAGGAAGGTGAATACTTGAGCTAGTGCTGTGGAAAGGAACACTGTGGTGAGAGTAGTGCCCTTCAAGGCCACTTCCTGGAAGGGTGTAACTTGGAGTGACCTCCTGTACAAGGTCACTTGGTCAGAGTCTCATGATCACTTGTGGTAATGACCAGTGTATATTAAACTTTTGTGTTTCAATACTAGTATGTTAGTAGAGAGTGACTGCTGTCTCATACCTCAGATGCCCCCAGAAGAAAGTCACAGAAGTGGAGCAGTCCTTGAGCAAACACCTGTGCAAGGTCATGAGTGAGGTCTACATTAGCAAATAGTCCAGAACTCGGCTTGTAAAAGTGCAACACTCGTCTCACGAAGAGTCTGTAGCTGCTGTCATCCAATCGTTGCAAGGAAGATGTAGGCCACTGCAATATTCAACACATTCTTAACAAAACAAAAGGTTTTACAAAAGCAATATGATGATCAAGACACATGCAACATTAGGTATGTCTATTGTTGGAAAGGTTCACCTGTGTTGCAACTTAATCAGTCTGCCTTACACACACAACATCAGTAAATTAAGTTCTTCACAAATCTTCCCTGCCTATGCTTTTAATTACAGGTGCTCCTCGACCTACGATGTGGTTAAGGTCTGATGAACCCATCGTATGTCAAAAATATCGGAAGTCGAATATGATATGCTTAATAAATAAGTAAATAAATAACTACTGTCACTGAATAAGTAAATAAGCAAATAATTACTGTAATTAATAAATAGCAGTATTGAAAAGTAAATAAATGAATACAAGTTATGGACTTGCTGCCTTCATGATGGGTAATTATCCTAAGTTTCATCTCTAAAATAATTGTTTTTGCACCATTGTAAAGTTGAAATATTGTAAGTCGAACCATCATAAGTCGAGGAGCCCCTGTACACAGTGCAGAAAAATTTACGCTTCCCTTAAGGAATTAATATTGTAATATAAACTGTCCTGTTGATGCTAGGCTATTTGTGGTTAAAACTAATTAATTTTTAGTTAAAAACAGATATAAAAGCAGGTGTATGGGGTACAACTTTAAACAGACAATAACAGTCACACCTGCAAAACTTGTTTTGAAATTTGCTTGTTCTAAAATGTATAATTTCTAGCCAATTATAAAATCATTTTAGAAATAGAAAACAAAAATAAAGTCAATGTCTAATGAATGACTATTTCCAGTATACAAGGCAATGTGATGGAAAATATAACAGTCATACACTTACTAGATAGCAGCAGACACTTACCCTGAGTACAGGAATGATGAGATCCCACTTCCACAAGTGAGGGTCCCTTCCAAAGATTAACACTTCCGAGTCTTTCAGAGTTTGGTGGATCAGCTCGTCGTGATCTTTACCCAGCCACTGCCAAGATAACAAAACACTAAGATAATAACTTATGATACAACGAAGTGCAGGTGCAAAACTCAAACCCTGATACAGGAGGCCCCCACATACACAGCACCTTCTTTTCGGTGTTCCACGTTTTCGTTGGCTTCAAACTGAGCCGTAGTTCATTTGTTCCACGTGCCGGTGATTGTCATGGGTGGATGGAACAATGGCTCATTTGAGAGACAACAAAAATATGGAACATAAAAAGAGGTGGTGTATGTGCAAGTTCCTCCTGTAACAGGTTTCCTGGGAATCCTTCCACAGATAACATCCTCACATTCTATCAGAACCTCAGAATGCAAAAACCATTTGCTGCTACTCACTCTAATTTAACATGCTCACATGACTGCTGGATTCTCAACTCCTGATCTCTCAAAACCCTCATCACACTCCTATTCTCTCCCTTCCTAGGACATTACCTATACAATCCTTCCAATCACAACAGATTTACATAACCTTGTGATGAGCTTATCTTACTGTCCTTTTTAGATGACCAAATCATCTCAATTTCTCTTCCATTAACTAAGTTATACTTTTCATACCACCACCACATCTTTTTATCACTTATTATCTGCTAAATATTTGCATTATTCAAAAGTAATGACTACTGTGATATAAAACATTCATTTATTTTTATCACTGACATTTTTCTTTCCATCCACAGATTCCTCAACACCCCTCCTACCTTCTTTCTTCACCTATTGTGCATTTCAACTCATCTTTCATGAACCCACCTACTAACACGCACACTACCAAACATCTAAATACATTTACTGTCTCCACTTCCAATCCAACATGAAATTTTTCACTACAGTGGACCCCCGGTGTTCGTGATGCTCCAAACTCGGACAATTATGTAAGTGTATTTTTGTAAGTGCTTTTGTAAGTGTATTTTTGGGGGTCTAAAAGGACTAGTCTAATTTACATTATTCCTTATGGGAATAAATTCATTTGGTAATGGCACTTGAACAGCATTCTGGAACGAAAAAATCACAAAAACAGGGGGTCCACTGTATATGACTTCAAACTCTCCTCACCTTGCTCTCTACTGTATTCACATTCAGCTTTATTCTTTAGATTTTGCCACCGAAGTGGCTAGTTTATTGTGCACCCCATATCCATCCTGTGGACGGTAGCACAAGAGCATATGGATACACAAAAGGCCTAGGCACTAGGCCCCAAAGGGGTTAACAATTGTACATTTGGGTTTATATCTACATTTCAATTATCTGTTACAAGCAAATTTAGTTTGACACACCATTCTACACTTCACTTCTCTGTATCTCACAAAAGCATTGTATCATCAGCAAAGACTAATTGTATACCTATGTAATGTATCCATTATATACCTGTGTAATGTATCTATTGTATATCTGTGTTAAATATCTATTGTATATATGTGTAATGTATCTATTCTATACCTTTGTAATGTATCTATGATTAGTTCTGATAATTTTAATAAACTTGTAGCCTGGCTTGAGGACTGGTAACTTCCATTTTACACAGACAATTCACACACACACGATACCGGAACTCGTGATGGCATTTTGGTCAGACTTGGACCATTAACTAGATGCACAGGAGTGACTAGTTAAGTTCCAGTCTCATACTTGCGGGTTATTTGTGTATTGTTCCAGTCACGGTATTGTGCCTTTCTTATTCTATTTAAAATCAGATTCATAATCTTTTAGACCTACACCTATCAAAGAGCACTGTAAAAAGTTTTCAGCAAAATCTATAACTTTGTAACAAAACTAATTAAGAGAATGTTAAAAATAGATGCATATTTATATTACAGAAATCCATAATTATGCAGCATAACTGTAATTAAGAGACAAACATTAAAAATGCATGCATGTTTATACTACAATCTATATCACATACTCTTGCACCTTTTCAATGAACAATTTAAGCATTATTTACCTACCTTGCTGAGTTTGGCATTTGACGACGAAGTGTAAACTTTAGGGATGCGTTCCTTTGCCTTCGGTGAACACTGAATAATGTGTACTAAATACAGACTAATAGAATTATTTTGAGAATTGAGTTTGGCTCGAGCTAATGTCAACAGCGCAGTGATGGCCTGTGTCGCTCGCATACGATGAGTAGCATCTTGACCAGCCGCTCTCTCCAGCAAGATAGGGAGCGAATGAGAAAGAGAACCGCATTCACTAGGCAAGTTTTGGTTAGCTTGGTGGAGCAATTCGCCTGCAATATACAAAGTTTATCATCATATGTTTCTCTAAAAATATTGTATTGTATAAAAAACTAAGTATTCATCCACAACTGTTCATCCACACAACTGTACAGTAGGTCCACTACTTACAATGTTCCAACTTGGGATGTTTCATACTTATGATCAGGGCACAATGTAATAAATGAACAACTAATGAATGCTGATTTGCAGTTATGATCATTGTAAGTACAGTACTCAAATTACCTTCATTATATAAGATGTCTTAATGTTTGCATTTTGTTGTCTCTTTCCAAATAAATGAATCTATTCACTTACTGCTCATCAGAATTAAGTCCGATAATCTAAACCTGCAAACAAGGAAGCCTGGGAATTTGGAAGACTGTGTTTCACCAGAGAAGCAACTGCAGCTAAAAAGTTACAAACTTACCGAGTAAAATGGTTGTCCTGACCGACAAAGGAGCTGAGCTGGTAACAATAACCTCACACAAAGCAGGGAACAGATCCACACACATTAACGTGTAGAGTACCAGGGCTAAGTGGTTCTGGATGAGATTCGGTCTGGAAATTGAAGACAAAAATGAGATATAACATAAAAGTCATAATTAGAAAGTCACAAAATATACACATACACTGCTAACTGAAAATTTCTATTACCGAAAATCTTCCTGTAAACAAATAATCTAGGGTTGGAAGCATAGAAATCTAAATATAATGGAGATGTATTTATGGACTCCATGGGGAAGTGGAACAGAATTCTTCCTCCGTAAGCCATGCGTGTCGTAAGAGGCGACTAAAATGCCAGGAGCAAGGGGCTAGTAACCCCTTCTCCTGTATATATTACTAAATGTAAAAGGAGAAACTTTCGTTTTTCCTTTTGGGCCACCCCGCTTCAGTGGGAAACGGCCGACGTGTTGAAAGAAAAGAAGAAGTGGTAGTCTGAAAAGTCATAAATTATCGGTGGTTTCGATTATATTGACAGGCATCAACCATAAGCCATAACATTAATATATAATCTAATAATAGGGCATGAACGGAATTCTTCCTCCGTAAGCCATGCGTGTAATAAGGGGCTACTGAAATGCCGGTAGCAAAGGGCTAGTAATCCCTTCTCCTGTATACATTACTGAAGTTAAAAAGATAAACTTTTGTATTTCTTTTTGGGTCAACCTGCCTCAGTGGGATACGGTCGGTTTGTTGAAAGAAGATGTATTTATGGTACTGTACTGTATTTTGCCAGTACTGTACCATACTGTATTGTGTAGTGCCTGCACTTCAAGGAAGAAGTGTGCTGTGATGTCAGCACACTTCTGGGAAGACAGCAATTGAATGAATGATGGTGATTGTTTTTATTTAATCACCCCACCTCAATTGGAAAGAAGAAACAAAAGTTTTCCCTCTTTCTACATTTAGCAATTTATACAGGAGAAGGGGTTACTAGCCCCTTGCTCCCAGCATTTTAGTTACCTCTTATGACACGCATGGCTGAAAGATATTTACAACTTTCTATGGAATCGTCAGAACCTAACCCCATCATAAGTCAAGAAGCACCTGTATACACAATTTTTTATAAAAGTCTCCATTTCAAGCAGGTTTACCTAAATTTGGCAATATGAGGTAAGACTGCCCGAGACTCTGCTGCCACAAAACCTTCGTGAAGTCGCCACATGTCTGTGTCTGATGCAGAGACAGATACGTGCTCAGAGAGAGCGTCTTCGTAGTCACCGGTCCACTCCCCGAGAGGCACTCGGAACAACTCATAAAGCAGCTCAATGATAGCTTTCTGGAGACAAAAAAAATATTTGTTGGTTAAGTATGTTATTGAATATTTTAGGATTAATGACTAATGCCCTAAACACATTTCAAATACTCAAAATTTTAATTTTCCATTGCTATGTTTGACTTTGTTGGGTAATCCTAAGTTAAATCTGCATAATTTACTACCAACACATGTTGAAAAAATAATATTATATACCTATTTGAAACCATTAATGAGTTTTACAATACCATCAGTAAAATCATCTGCAAATTACCTGAATAAAGGTTCATACACTTTTTTAATACACTTCAGGTGTATACTTTGACTATATTGAACTGAAGCATCACTAGTTTCTTTTGTCTGCCACTGTTAACTTTCAAACTAATATCAAGTAAGTATAAAGTACTTCAGCCACAACAAATAGTGTACAGTGGTCCCCCACCTAACAAGCACCCCGGAAATCGTACATTTATGTAAGTATAATATTGTAAGTGCTTGTGGAAGTGTATTTTTGGGGGTCTGAAATAGACTAACCTACGTGACATTATTTCTTAAGGAAGTAAATTCGTTCGGTAATGGCACTTGAGCAGGCTTCTGGAATGAATTTTGCTCGTTAGGCGGGAGACCACTGTACATCTAATACCCACTCGGAACTTGTATTACCTTATTAACTGTACTACTGTTATACCCATCGTAATTATACCAAAGTGTCTACCTCATGGTTCCCACCACAGTTAAACACCCACCAAGGCAGGGTAATCTAAAAAGAAAAACAAAAGTTTTTCTTTTATTCTTTTTTTAAATGTAAAAAGAAAAAGAGTTTTTCTTTTTACATTTAGTAATTTATACAGGAGAAGGGGTTACTAGAATCTTGTTCCCAGCATTTTAGCTGCCTCTTACGACATGCATGGCTTACAGAGGAAGGATTCTTTTCCACTTCCCCATGGAGAATACTGTACGTATCATGCCAAATTAAGCCTCTCAACATTGCTAAGCTGAAATTAACACATCCTTAAAAGACCCTGCTAAGCATAGAAGAGACTAGCCATAGTGAATGTTTTGTATTCTGGCAGGACTGATCATCTTCCTTTTTGTCTCATGGACATATAAGCTTGCAGATAAACTTCACAAATTCTACTTACATTCTAGATTCATTAACCTCTACTATATATAGTACAGTGTTTCCTAATTCATCTCATTCCCATATTTCTTTTCCAAATTAAGAAACCTTGGTGTGAGATCAAGCCACCTTGACACTGATCCATAGAACCATTAACACACACAATGCCAACAGTGGAGTAATGTAGCAGGAAAAAAAAATACAATCAAAGTGGTTTAAAAAAAAGTTATATACAGAATAAAGAATAAAAGGCACAATAGGTTTAGTCTGCCCAAAATGCCCCAGCATGATAATGGCTTTCTTAGTACTTAACAAATCAAAATTGTAATCACACATTGTAAACATTACAAAGAAACAAAATCTTTGTCTTTATCATGACTGAAATACTACACAAATAACCACACATAGGAGAAAGAATCTTATGACGATGTTTGGGTCTGACTTGGACCATTAACTACACACAAACACCGGTGACTAGTCGATGGTCCAAGTCGGACCAAAACGTCATTATAAGCTTCTTTCTACTATGTGGGTTATTTGTGTAGTGTTTTATATACAGAATGAAAGGTCAAACGTACCCTGGTATCCTCATGGTTAGGATAGAGTAATGCCACAAGGGATCTAAGCGCTGCTGTGTTTGGCTGACAGAGTGCCACCAGCCCAGGCCATGACCTCAGGCACACTAACACAGCCATCTTCCCAGCCTGTGTACGCAGCTCACGCTCCTCACTTGAAGAGAAAAATTAATGAACATATAATAAATAACAATCTCTTCTCTTGTATACATCACTAAATGTAAAAAGAAGCATTTCTTCTTTTTCAGGTCACCCGCCTCAATGGGAGACAATACAGTGGACCCCCGAGTAACGAAAAAACTTCATTCCAGAAGCCTGCTCAAGTGCCATTACCGAACGAATTTACTCCCTTAAGGAATAATGTCATGTAGGTTAGTCTATTTCAGACCCCCAAAAATACACTTCCACAAGCACTTACAATATTATACTTACATAAGTGTACAATTTCCGGGGTGTTCGTTACTCGGGGGTCCACTGTATACAGATATATATAAAACACTAAATAGGATGACTTGGAGTGTTTATAAATCTGTAGTGAAGGGGAGGAGGGGTAGAGGTCGTCCTAGGAAAGGATGGAGGGAGGGGGGTAAAAGAGGTTTTGTGTGCAAGGGGCTTGGACATGCAGCAGGCATGTGTGAGTGTGTTAGATAGGAGTGAATGGAGACGAATGGTTTTTGGGACCTGACAAGCTGTTGGAGTGTGAGCAGGGTAACATTTTGTGAAGGGATTCAGGGAAAACTGGTTACAGGACTTGAGTCCTGGAAGTGGGCAGTACAATACCTACACTTTAAAGGAGGGGTTTGGGATACTGGCTGTTTTGAGTGATATCTTAACTGTTGTATCTGGGCACCTCTGCAAAGTCAGCGATTATGTGTGAATGATGGTGAAAGTGTTGGATGATGGTTAAAGCGTTTCTTTCTTTTTGGGATCACCCCGCCTCAGTGGGAGACAGCTGAAGTGTTGAAACAAAAATATATAACTCTAAATACAAAAATCCATTATACACTTTAATGCTCAAGTGCCTCAATTAAGACTGTATATACAGTACTGTATATGTAAACAAATGCTGATAAACATCTCTCATAGGGCATCCTTGAGTATTATTTACTGTATCTCACACATGCAGGGGCATAATCCGGAATGGCAGAGCTGTTTTCCTGGAGTCCATGAGTTTACAATGGGTGTAGGACTCATTGTAAACTCATGGAGTGGTTTAGAATCATATCATTATAATTTCATGAGTAATTCATAAAGACTTTGAAGGAGATTCACTTGTAAAACACTTGTATGGTTGGTCACAGTGGTGGCCCATGCTAACCTTCCTAGTGTATACAGAAATACACCTGGTTGGATGAATCTTTTCAAGCTAGGATGGTACAGTGGATAACACACTGACCTGATAGTTACAAGACCAGCTTGCCATGGACTCAAACCTCACTCCATTCAGGAAGGTGTTTACAATCATTAAAATTTTGTAAGTCAAAAAGTTAGTCTGTCGTTATCATATTACAGTGGACCCCTGAGTTACGAGCACCTCGGAAATCGTACAATTATGTAAGTGTAATATTGTAAGTGCTTTTGTAAGTGTATTTTTGGGGGTCTGAAATGGACTAACCTACTTTACATTATTCCTTAAGGGAGAAAATTCGTTCGGTAATGGCACTTGAGCAGCCTTCTGGAATGAATTATGCTCGTAACTCGGGAGTCCACTGTACAGTGGTCCCTCGGTTTTCGCCGAAAATTCGTTCCAGAATGGTGCTCAAGTGCCATTACCAAACGAATTTACTTCCTTAAGAAATAATGTCATGTAGGTTAGTCTATTTCAGACCCCCAAAAATACACTTGCAACAGCACTTACGAAAATACACTTACATAAATGTTCGAGTTTGGAGATGCACGAAAACCGAGGGACCACTGTACTTTGATTGTTATATGTTACGAATTTCAAATCTTCTTGCCCTTCCATTTTCTTTTCATCACAATTATATGCATTGCAAGGATTATTTGATAAGAGTATATAATTTGTTTTTCAAAATATCCGAGTCTATAACTTTATTATTTTTTACAATCAGCAGTATAAATTTGGAAATTACTGCACTTTAATCCCCTTCAATAAAAAAATTGCAAGAATACTGTTCATGTCTTCTTATTAATCCATCTACACTGCATCTTTTAAATACAATACACTTTTTTTTATTTTCAGTAAAGGGGAAGGAGCTCCTGGCAATGTGCCTAGTACCAGGGCCTGTGTAGGCTGGCTGTGACCCTATATACATGTACACATAATGGCCACCTCATTTAACAACATATTCAACCTTTATACTTCTATTCAGCATACCTTTTACTATAATATTCAAGATCGTAGCTCGTGTGTTTGTAATGGAAATCAGAGAACGGTGCAAGGATCTGGTGCAGCTGAGAGCAATGTGATCTCCAGGTGGGGGTGTTGAGCAGGTAGAGTATGGCCCCCATAAGAGCTTCGTTAATCCGCGGCATTGCACAATCCAGGATGTTGTGCAGCAACACACCGACCCCACCACACTCCACAAACACAGCAGTGTTTAGCACAGCTAAAAAAAAACAGATTTGAGCTGTTAGCAGTCTGATGAATTAGCAAAACACAATCATTACACAACATTTGTCTAACAACACTGTATAGTGTGCAGGTCATGTTCTTTGTTTGCTGTGAATATTTTTAAGACACTATTTTCTGGCATATAAGGCACACAAACATTACAAGTATTACAACTGGATGTCCATTTATAAAATACCACTTTCCATAACACAAAGCTCACCCTTGGCCCTGACCTGTAGCACATAAGGTGCAGGCTAATTTTCCAAGACTTTTGTTGGGAAAAAAAAGAGTGCCATATATGCCTGAAAATACACTGAAATGTTTATAACAGGTGATGTCATCTGTCTGCCAGGGTGCGTCGGCTGAAAGGTTCTGAGACAAGACAGAACAGAACTTGTTTAGGTTACTGTTTCTTGAGTGAACTTGTAATGGATGATTCATAAAAATACTGGTTATTCAAGAATTGTGACTTTTCAAATGCCAGTTTTCCAAGAGTTTGCCGCATATGCCAATACAGAGATGTTTCTTTCTTTAAGATGGTTTAATTTATGATATTTTGACTTGACGATGGTACAATAAAACTGTTCAACTTTTTTTTGGGTACTGTACATTTGATGGGATAAACTTTCATTCATTTATTTACTTTTCAATACTGGACTATACTTACAGTATTTATTTGTTTATTTACTTATCCAGTGACAGTAATTATCTTCTTCTTCTTCATCTTCTTTCAACAAACCGGCCATATCCCACCAAGGCGGGGTGACCGAAAAGGAAAAATGAAAGTTTCTCCTTTTAAATTTAGTAATACAGTGGACCCTCGGTTAACGAATACCCCGGAAATCGTACAATTATGTAAGTGTAATATTGTAAGTGCATGTGGAAGTGTATTTTTGGGGGTCTGAAATAGACTAACCTACGTGACATTATTTCTTAAGGACGTAAATTCGTTCGGTAATGGCACTTGAGCAGGCTTCTGGGATGAAGTTTTTTCGTTAACCGAGGGTCCACTGTATATACAGAAGGGGTTACTAGCCCCTTGCTCCCAACATTTTAGTCGCCTCTTACGACACGCATGGTTTACAGAGGAAGAATTCTGTTTCACTTCCCCATGGAGATAAGCGGAAATAAACAAGAACAAGAACTAGTAAGAAAATAGAAGAAAACCCAGAGGGGTGTGCATATATATGCTTGTACATGCATGTGTAGTGTGACCTATGTGTAAGTAGAAGTAGCAAGACGTACCTGAAATCTTGCATGTTTAAGAGACAGAAAAAAAAGACACCAGTAAACCTACCATCATGTAAAACAATTACAAGCTTCCATTTTACACTCACTTGGCAGGACAGTAGTACCTTCCTGGGTGGTTGCTTTCTACCAACCAACTATCTAGGTATTTATTACATTTTTTCAACTTATGATGGGTTCATCAAAATGTAACCCCATTATAAGTCAAGGAGCACCTACCAGAAATCCCTGTATAAAACATTACGAAGAAGAAACAGATGTCACTGGCAGACTTACACACCCATTTCATTAAGAGTAGCAAGAGCAGATCGAAGAAGCCTATCCCTCTCCTTGGCTCCATCACGAGCAATAGCAATAAGGCAACGAGCTAGAGCGACTGGAAAGAGACTAGGTGCTACTTGCAGCATTCGGCGAGCCAATCTCAGGCTCTGAACACGTTCTATTTGATTATCAAGCATTATGTCCATGCACCTGAAAAAATAATAGAAAAATTAGCATAATGCATTATTAAACCATAAATTTTAAAAAATATTCATAAAAAAGGCTCACTTAACGACAGAGTTCTGCTCCTAAGACCACGTCGGTAAATGAATTCGTCACTAAGTGAGGAGCATACTATAATGGTAGTGGGTTTGTGCCAACCATCTTTGATACTGTTTAATGTCACCTTTGCACCATTTATAACATTTCTGGTATATTTTAAAATGTTTATACAGTACTAGTGTACTGTATATTGTAATAAACAGAATAGAGGAAATCAGAGAGCCTGTCGTAAGTCCAAGTCGTCAGTAAACGAGTACATCACTAAGTGAGGAGAGGCTGTACTGATTGTCTTTTCAGAAAAACCTTTTTGTCACTCGCCTAATCATAAGAGGTACAGTATTCACTGTAATAAGAGCCTGTACATCCTCTGGTGTCTGAATGAGGTACCGTAAGAGCCGAAGACCACCAGCCCGCACCTCCTTTCCTTTGTGGACTAGACAGCATCGCAACCTGTAAAATATGTACAGAATTTGGCCTTGCTGTCCCATAATATTATAAGTATCATATAACATGTATATATTTATTAACCTACAGTATTTGCAAGGTTAATCAGTAAAAGGGCCAGATGAATTAAAAAAATTACAAAGGGCAAGATAAATGAAAAAAATTGCAACTTATATAACAAATTCAAAGAGAAACTTAACATTTGAGAGATTAATGTATTTCCCTGAAGCACTCTCTAACCTAACTCTTTAAATTGTTGTCATGCTTTAGCATCCAAGTTATAAATCACACTATATTCCCTTCACATTTTTTTTTTTTTAACATCCCGGCTGTATCCCACTGAGGAAGGGTGACCTAAAAAGAAAAACTAAAGTTTTTCTTTGTACATTTAGAAATTTATACAGGAGAAAGAGTTACTAGCCCTTGCTCCCAGCATTTTAGTTGCCTCTTACAACTAGCATGGCTTACGGAGGAAGAATTCTTCTCTGCTTCCAAATGGAGATTTTAATTAAAGATCTCCAATTATCACATCATTACCTCCCTATCTGCTCTTTAATTTCTAAAGTTTCGTTTCATTTAACTAAATATTAGCTCTTTAGTTTATTTCACTAAATGCTCAACTTTCACTAAAATTTATGTTACAATATGAAATTTTATCCATGCGTGTCGTAAGAGGCGACTAAAATGCTGGGACCAAGGGGCTAGTAGCCACTGGGCCAGCTGGCCCAGTTGCTAACGTGTCTGTCTGGAGTTTTACAGTCAGTAACCCCTTCTCCTGTATACATTACTATATGTAAAAAGAGAAACTTTCATTTTTCTTTCTGGGCCACCCTGCCTAGGTGGGATACGGCCGGTGTGTTGAAAGAAGAATGAAATTTTATATGGTATTTTAGTACAGTGGACCACAGAATAACGAGCAAAATTCATTCCAGAAGGCTGCTCAAGTGCCATTACCGAACGAATTTACTCCCTTAAGAAATAATGTCAAGTAGGTTAGTCCATTTCAGACCCCCAAAAACACTTACAAAAGCACTTACAATATTATACTTACATAATTGTACGATTTCCGGGGTGTTCGTTACTCGGGGGTCCACTGTAGTATATCCTACCTTGATATACATCGTCCAATGTATTTTTTTCTATTTTTATACTGTTGGTATTACCGATAAAGAAATTAAAATTGTAGTGTATTACAATGAAAGAAATACAGTGGTAACCCAAGTTTCGTATAGCTCCCAACTCGAACAATTATGTAAGTGTATTATTGTAAGTGCTTTTGTAAGTGTATTTTTGGGGGTCTAAACAGACTAATCTAATTTACATTATACCTTATGGGAACAAATTCGTTCGGTAACGGCACTCGAACAGCCTTCTGGAACGAATTTTGTACGAAACTCGGGGTACCACTGTATTCAAATTCAAACAATTCAAAATTCTAAACTTTTATTTCTTTGTGCAGTGTACAAACTGTAGTTTATATATAATATTGTTAATGACAAAGGAAGCCACTAGCATGCATGAGCATACACAATACTCTTAAAATACTAAAGTTATCTTATACAGTGGAACCCCGGTTAACGAACACCCCGGAAATCGTGCAATTATGTAAGTATAATATTGTAAGTGCTTGTGGAAGTGTATTTTTGGGGGTCTGAAATAGACTAACCTAAATGACATTTTTTCTTAAGGAAGTAAATTCGTTCAGTAATGGCACTTGAGCAGGCTTCTGCAATGAATTTTTTTTGTTAACCGGGGGTCCACTGTATATCTTCTCTATACATATTTCTGATTTTTTAAAATAATGGACCACTTACTTGGACCACATAATGGACCACTTACTTGGACTACATAATGGACCACTTACTTGAACCATGTAATGGAAAACTTACTTGAACCATGTAATGGACCATTTACTTGGACCACATAATGGACCATTTACTTGGACCATGTAATGGACCATTTACTTGGACCATGTAATGGTCGAAATAAATGGTCCAAGCTGGACCGAAATGTCGTCATAAGCTTCTATCTCTCCTGTGTGTGGGTTATGTGTGTATTGTTCCAGTCATGGTACGTATTGTCCCTTTTTCTTCTTTAGTAATAATAATTTTATATCAGCATAATACAATGTTTGTACAGAGATGGGTGACGTTTAGTTGTTCATGCTGGCCTATAAGTTGACTCCATAAGCATTTAACATCCCATCAATAAATTAGAAAAAAGTACTGTAAAAACTTTGAGAAAGTTGGTAAACTTACAGGCAAAAGTACTGTTCCCTGGTGATTATGTCTTCGCCAAAATTAACCTGCGTATTTGGTGAGGAAGAGCCATTCTTCATTGACACTATCTCGTCAAACATATTTTTTTCTTCGTCTGTGAATGGCGATTTTTTGGAGTGGTTCGACGCTGTAATTTTAGATATTGCTCTGACTGCAGCATTGAGGTAACCAAGACAGCGGCCTTTAGAAATACCATCTTCTTTACATACGACCCCCAGGATCTCTCGGATGACCCCTGACACACCCCGTCCCGAGTCCAACACGATGTTATCATCTTCGTTTTCATGACGTCCTGAAATGAAGAGTAATGTACTCAGTTAAGAGTTAAATTAAGTTCCTAAAGAATATTGGTGCTGAAGTTCAAAATGAGTGCTAGGCAATTTAACTATGCCATAATTTACCATAAGCCTTTCTTAGTTATAAAAAGGAAGTCATTCGGTCAACAGAATACAAGAATTCAAGATGTATTATATGTACAGTGGACCCCCCAGTGTTCGTCCTGCTCCAAACTCGCCCTTTTATGTAAGTGTATTTTTTTTAAATGCTTTTGTAAGTGTATTTTTGGGGGTCTAAAAGGACTAGTCTACTTTACATTATTCCTTATGGGAATAAATTCGTTTGGTAATGGCACTTGAACAGCATTCTGGAACGAAAAAATAACGAAAACCGGGGGTCCACTGTACAGTGGACCCCCGAGTTTCGTAAAAACTTCACTCCTGAAGTCTGCTCAAGTGCCATTACCGAACGAATTTACTCCCTTAAGGAAAAATGTCACGTAGGTTAGTCTATTTCAGACCCCCAAAAATACTTTTCCACAAGCACTTACAATATTATACTTACATAAATGTACGATTTCCAGGGTTTACGAAACTCGGGGGTCCACTGTACATATAAATCAGATATAAATGTAACAGAATTTTATAGCTTTACTGATAATCATTACATGAAAATAATGGAATAAACTGTACTAAATGCTTCCTTGTCTATGTCATCCTTCTGTGGAGCTTAAAAAATCAGAGGGCTGAGGAGGGATTGTTGAAGTGATTTGGTCTTTTAGAGAGGATAGAGCACAATAGGATGATTTAGAGGGTGTATAAATCTGTAGTGGAGGTTTAGGGGTCATCCTAGGAAAGGATGGATGGAGAGCTGAGAGAGGTTTTGCATGCAAGGGCCTTGAACACACAGCAAGCATGTGTGAGCATGTTAGATAGGAGTGGAGACGAATGGTTTTTGGAACTCAACGAGCTGTTGGAGTGTGAGCAGGGTAATATTTTGTGAAAGGATTCAGGGAAACCGGTTAGCTGGACATATATACAGTGGACCCTCGGTTAACGAATACCCCGGAAATCGTGCAATTATGTAAGTATAATTTTGTAAGTTCTTGTGGAAGTGTATTTTGGGGGGTCTGAAATAGACTAACCTACATGACATTATTTCTTAAGGACGTAAATTCGTTCGGTAATGGCACTTGAGCAGGCTTCTGCAATGAATTTTTTTCGTTAACCGAGGGTCCACTGTATATAAATACAGTGGACCCTCGGTTTTCGTTCACCACCAAACTCGAACAATTGTGTGAGTGTATTTTCGTAAGTGCTTTTGTAATTGTATTTTTATGGGTCTGAAATGACTAATCTAATTTACATTTGTCCTTATGGGAACAAATTCGTTTGGTAACGGCACTCAAACAGCATTCTGGAAAGAATTTTCAACGAAAACCGAGGGTCCACTGTATATATACATATATATATACGTATATGTATATAAATATATGGTGGGAAACGGCCAATTTGTTGAAAGATAGTATATATATATATACCTAGATATAGTAATCAGTGGGTAGTAGGTGCATATTTAAACTATTCTGCAGTGGGTACCTAGGTAGTAATCAGTGGGTAGGTTATATTTAAACCATTCTACAGTGGGTACCTAGGTAGTAATCAGTGGATAGTGCATATTTAAACCATTCTGCAGTGGGTACCTGAGTATAGTAGGTACATATTTAACCATTTTGCAGTGGGCTCCTAGGTAGTAATCAGTGGGTAGTAGGTGGGTATTTAAACCATCCTACAGTGTATATCTGGGTATTAATCAGTGGGTAGCAAGTGCGTATTTGAACCTCTCTGCAGTGGCTGTTGCGTAAACATCATGCAGATAAATATAGATTATTGTGAAACTCGCTTATCACCATCAAGATACCTAATTACCACGATGCTAGGTACAAGGATTACTTATGTCCCAGTGTCACTCATGTGCTAAATTACACAAAGATACGGAAAAATACAAGGCTTGGACAGAACCAGATGGGCGTAGCACCAAGTGTGTAGTACAATTAGGGTGGTTATACTGGCACCCACGTCCACGCCCACGCCCGTACCCACGCCCACACACGCACCGAAGGTTCATTCAGCCATGGGATACCCCGGGGTATGGCAAGACGAGAGACTCACTCACTTCTCAAGGATCTCCCAGCACGTCTTGCTCTACCCGAGTACATCTTTGCGTGGCCATTACGAACTGACGTTGATAGTATTGGTGGTGCTTCTCCCCCCTGTGTGTAGCCACATTCCTGGCATATTCTCCCCTCACACGCCTCGGATCACACCCATTTCACTCTCAGAGCCTTCCCCTGGTGTTCTGCTTCATGTGGGTGCATGTTGGGTGTGATATAGTCCAGGTGGAGCTGAGATATATGAGAGTTAAGAAACACTATGAATAGCTGAAGAAAACTTTGATGGGTAACTCAAGTTTTTCTCTGGTAGTCGCTCGAATGTTTAATAATAATATATTTATTTACTACAAGTACATGTACATGGTATACAGGCCTAGCTGACATCAATGACATACTACTATATAGAAAGCCCCTTGTTATGCTGAGCATTTCCCGCAAATTAGGTTAGTTTTGTCCCAGGATGCGACCCACACCAGTCCACTATCACCCAGGTACCCATTTTACTGATGGGTGAACATAGATAACCGGTGTAAGGAAACACGTCCAATGTTTCCACCCTTTCGCCGGGAATCGAACCCGGACCCTCACGGTGTGAAGCGAGAGCTTTTGCCACCAGGCCACGGGGCACGGGTAATAATATTTTATTTCAGCGTGAAGTCCTTCAGTTTTAACTGAAGCTCTTCAGCTTAAACGAAGGTCCTTGAACTTCAACTGAGGTCCTTCAATTTCAATTGATCTCGCCTTCAAAGATCACAACAATGTATCTACCGCATCTGCTAGGAAAATGATAGGATGGATAATGAGAACTTTCAAAACTAGGGACGCAAAGCCCATGATTCTCTTCAAATCGCTTGTTCTCTCTAGGCTGGAATACTGCTGTACACTAACGGCCCCTTCAAGGCTGGCGAAATTGCTGACCTGGAGAGTGTACAAAGAACTTTCACATCACACATAAGTACGATAAGGCACCTAAATTACTGGGAACGGTTGAAGGCCCTTGCTCTGTATTCCCTGGAACGCAGACGAGAAAGATACACGATAATATACACTTGGAAAATCCTAGAGGGATTAGTACCAAACTTGCACACGAAAATCACGAAAGTCTTTTGAAAGCAAAAGACTCGGCAGGAGATGCAACATTCCCCCAATGAAAAGCAGGGGTGCCACGAGTACACAAAGACAACACAATAAGTGTCCGGGGCCCAAGACTGTTCAACTGCCTCCCAGCATATATAAGGGGGATTACCAATAGACCCCTGGCTGTCTTCAAGAAGGTGCTGGACAGGCACCTAAAGTCAGTACCTGACCAACCGGGCTGTGGTTCGTACGTCGGTTCACGTGCGGCCAGCAGTAACAGCCTGGTTGATCAGACCCTGATCCACCACGAGGCCTGGTCTCAGACCGGGCCGCGGGGGCGTTGACCCCCGAAACCCTCTCCAGGTATACTCCAGGAGGCCCTTCGATTTCCAATGTGGTTCTGGACTCCTAAATCTTAAGGACGCTGGATATAAAATACACCGAAATGTGTTTTTTCCCTGAGATATACAGTAAACTGCAACGCTGTATGACCCTTGTGGGTTTAGTGCTTAGTTATTATAATACAATATACAATAATCTCTTATAAATCTGCTATATATAGTGTAACTGCGGCTAGAAAACCGTCCAAAATAAAACAGAGCATGACAAAGCCTACACAGTACGTGCTATTAAATTATGGATGGACTTTCTCAATTCCATTTTAAAAAATTCACACGATATAGATGAGCTTTATAAGAAAGCTTCCTGGTACACCTCTCTATGTATATATTCTATGTGTCTATAAGATTTGTGAGTTAATATTTCAGCGATAACAAGGAAAAAACTTATTTGAGTCACCAATAAAAGTATGTGTGTATGTATATTCAAAAATCGCGAACAGGGGATACAAGATGCAAAACAACCACGGGGGGGGGGGAAGAGAGTTGAATGATAGCTCTAGGTCTTTCGTGTTGCAATGAACACATCATCAGGAGCTTTCAGTGTTGCAGAAACGAGAAGGGTGGCCAAGCAAATATGATCACAGAAAGTGCCTTTGCAAAGACGCTTCCTGTGATCGTATTTGCTTGGAACTCCTCCTATTTTCTTCAACATTGCAAGCTCCCGATGTGCTGATTGCAACATGGATAATAAATTATATTAACTAAGCAACTTTATGGATAATCCACTGTAACTTGTCCAGCTATCAAAACTTTGCGGTCCAGTCTCTGGACCCATTATGTACCTCTGTAATTTTTTGACTACCACCCACAGGATGGGTATGGGGTGCCTACCTCCCACAGGATGGCTATGGGGTGCCTACCTCCCACAGGATGGGTATGGGGTGACTACCACCCACAGGATGGGTATGGGGTGACTACCATCCACATGATGGGTATGGGATGCATAATGAGGATGTTAAATTGGATAATCATATTAGACAAACAACCTCAGGAACTAACTAAAATTAGTTCATTACGATTATTGTGAGGACAGGTAGATGTTGCAAGCGTAAAACCTGGACAAACAATGAAATAATAACGCTTGTAATATACTCATGGCTTTTTCAAAGATAATGAGGCAAGTCAAATGGCAGGCCACCACTCGACTAAATAAAAAGTTATTAAACCTCCACTAAGATGCTATCAAACAATCCACATGTTGTGAAAGTAGAAATATTGCTGAGCCTACGATGTGTGTCCGTAGCAGAAAGCACCGTACGATGACACAAAATTTACATATTCCAGGTCTTGTGACCTTACATCGTCTTGGTTGATATCTTTATTAGGCATCCCCATACCCTTCCTGAGGCGATACTTAAATGATTACAGAGGAACATATAACCTTTAAGCCAGCGGAAGGCCTCGGTCAGATGACCAAAGCTCCAGCGATAGGGTTATGATATGACTAAGACCCTCGTCAGGAAACACCTATCCTGTTTCCTGACGAACCTTACCAAACCTAACAATGGGGGTCGAGTTTGTGGCAGGCCTTAGATCTTATAGAAGTCCACATAACAAGATTCAATAGAGCAGCAGGATGTAACGGGGCAACTTGGGCAATTATTGGCCGCTGCTACGGGGTTACTCAAGTGTTAATCTCTGGACAACCACAACATGGGGTCGTTTCCCCAACATTTCATACAATTTTTTTACATTCATTCACGACGAATTTCTCAGTACATTGACAGTGGCATAGAAAGGACAAGAGCTAGAGTTCCCACAAACTTCTCATCTCCACTCCAGCACTTCCTCTATTCCTGCCTCCACCCAACGAACTTGTAGCAGCGATTCTCTAAACGCCTGACTGTCAATCATGGAGTTCAAGACCCAAAGTTCATTAACGAAGCCACGACCTGGGATACTCAAATAAGTTTCGCAACCAGACCTGTTCCCCACAACAATTACAAACAATCGAACTGGGATAGCCTAACAGTGGAGAATATAGATGCAATAGTGTCTGAGAATGTGTCGGAGAGGGGCAGAGTTCTCCTTCTGGTAGCGAGAGCTCCTCACTCAGGGGATTTTCTGTTGATGATTAAGATACATGTGCAACAGTTGGGTATCTTCATTGATGAAACGTTTCGCCTACACAGTAGGCCTCTTCAGTCAAATACAGATGAAGCAGGTGTAGTAGTGAAATAAAGATGATGTAATCAGTCCATCAAGCTTGGAGAAAAAGGATCTGAGGTGGTCAGTCCCTCAGCCTAGAACGATCGTTCCAGACCATAGAGCTGAACTCTTCTCCAGGCTGAGGGACTGATCACCTCAAATACTTTTTCTCCAAGGTTGATGGACTTGTATTTGACTGAAGAAGCCTACTGTGTAGGCGAAACGCATCAACAATAAAGATACCCAGCTGTTGCACATGTGTCTTACTCTTCAACTTCTCCGTACATTACGTATACCATTTTCAATTATTTTCTGTTGGCTGTACCTAATTCCTCTTTAGGTTCTCCAGGCAAACTCCAGACACACGCCTCGACCTGTAGACCATTCATATTAGTGTTGCACATCGACTTGCCTCCCCTATCCTCGCCAAACACAAGTTTATATGTGGCAGTGCATCGGTAGACCAATTTGGGTACCATGGTCTTCTTTGCCATAAATCCGAGGGAAAGATTGCATGGCATAACTATGTTAATAACGTCAAGAAAAACCTTGCAACATCTAGATGTCCAGTAATAAGGGAGTATACTGAACTATGCAGATTTGATGGCAGCCAAAAGTGTCCAGATAGAATTATCTTGTAATCCTGGACAGACAGCCAGCAGACACTGTGGGAATAAACCTGTGTATACTCACTGGCTGATACTTGTCTCCAAATATATAAGGGATGAAGGAGGGGCAGCTGCCAACTCCAGGGAGTTCCAAAATTCTAGAATATATGGTATATATGTTCATCATTACATGTTTGCTCCCATAGGTTCAGAGGCCCACGGTTCATAGGGAAAGATGGCATCCAGGTTCCTGAAGGAGCTGCACAAACGACTCATCATGGAAACTTAGGATCCCAGAGCAGCTAGTTTTCTGATCCAGCGGATCAATGTTGCAGTACAGAGAGCTGGACGAAGTGTTTCAAATGTAAATAAAACTGTGTATGTGTTATGCATCCCTTAAACCTTTGTGTTTTATATCAAGCACCTTTATTCTGTCAATGTATCATTTAAACCCTGTGAATTATATGGTATAATAAATACACGTACGTGCATTTATAAAAGATGGGATGGTAGAAGTTGAATACTCACAGAGCCTCAAGGAGAAACCTCATTGAAGCCCTCGTAATCTACACCGAGTCTAGGGGTGCCCACAGCTGCTGTATTAACAATATATATATAAGATATATAAGAAAGTATAACCAAAAGAAGCCTCCATCAACACATCAAGAAGTATAACCAACAGTTGACACCATCAACACATCAAGAAGTATAACCAACAGATGTCACCATCAACACATCAAGGAGTATAACCAACAGATGACACCATCACCACATCAAGAAGTATAACCAACAGATGTCACCATCAACACATCAAGAAGTATAACCAACAGATGACACCATCACCACATCAAGAAGTATAACCAACAGATGACACCATCAACACATCAAGAAGTATAACCAACAGATGACATCATCACCACATCAAGAAGTATAACCAACAGATGTCACCATCAACACATCAAAACATGTAACCAATAGACGTCAACAGATGTCATCAGATATCTTCATCAGATATCTTCAAATTTCCAATAAACCAAAAAAAGGTGAAAATATTAGGTTTCCTGGGACACCACAGAGGAAAAACATCTTAGCAGAATACAATGGCCCATTCTCGCCAGAGATGTGAGGCCACCAGGGTGCAGTTACTGCTGGAGAAGTACCTCTCTGGGGAGACGGTGTACCGAGCGTGTAGCAGGTACACTGAACTGTCAGCCATCTCATTTACAGGATGAGAGCTATTATCCTACCTTGGTTCATGTACAGGCTAAGAGCTGCTGTCCTACCCCAGTGGAAATAAGTCAAGGACCCCAATGGCAATAAGTCAGGGACCCCAATGGCAATAAGTCAGGGACCCCAATGGCAATAAGTCAGGGACCCCAATGGAAATAAGTCAATGACCCCAATGTAATTAAGTCAATGACCCCACTGTAAGCAAATCAATGACCCCAGTGTAAATAAGTCAAGGACTCCAATGGAATTAAGTCAAGGACTCCAGTGGAGATAAGTCACTGTGTTTGACTTTTTTGGGGTAATCCTAATTAATTTACAAATGTTACAATATATGATAATTTGTGTAACTGTATTCACGTATACCTGTGCCTAAATAAACTTACCCCCATCTCATTTTAGCGGCTCAGCCACGGAGGCCTAAAGGCGCCAGACAAATACTTTTTTTTCTAATTATTGACTAATATTATCAGTATTATACTAATCAGTGACCACAAGTTACGATTGTTTAAGAACCTTCACAAACATACTGAACATTCTGTGTTTTTATAAGCCTCTCCCAGGTTTAATTCCTGGTTTAAGCCTCTCCCAGGTTTAATTCCTGGTTTAAGCCTCTCCCAGGTTTAATTCCTGGTTTAAGCCTCTCCCAGGTTTAATTCCTGGTTTAAGCCTCTCCCAGGTTTAATTCCTGGTTTAAGCCTCTCCCAGGTTTAATTCCTGGTTTAAGCCTCTCCCAGGTTTAATTCCTGGTTTAAGCCTCTCCCAGGTTTAATTCCTGGTTTAAGCCTCTCCCAGGTTTAATTCCTGGTTTAAGCCTCTCCCAGGTTTAATTCCTGGTTTCGCAGCTAGTTCATTTGCGGGTTAAGAGCTATTATCCAACCACAGCTGGTGGTCGTGTAGTTGGCTCTGGTAGGGCTGGTGGTGGTGGTGGTAGTGGTGGTGGTAGTAGTGGTGGTGGTAGTAGTAGTGGTGGTGGGATGCGATCTTGTATTGACTACGAGAGTTTCATTACCCTCAAACCCACCCCACCCCTCCCACACCACCCCTCCCACCCCACCCCTCCCTCTCTCCAGCACCCCTGTGTCAATCCCCGGCACCAGCCCGTACCTCCCCTCACCCAAGACCATCCCACTCCCAAAACCCACGACCACCCCTCTCCCCCTCGCCCACGACCATCCCTCTCCCCCCCACCCCCGACTACCCCACTTCCCCTGGCCCACGACCACCCCTCTTCCCCTCACCCACGACCACCCCACTTCCCCTCACTCTAGATCTTGCTATTCATTCCCCTCAACGACCTCCTCTTTACGTCATTCCCACCTCCCCTCTCCCCTTACCCCTCTCTTCCCCTCTTCCCTCACCTCCCCTTTCCCCTCACCCCTATCATTCTACCCTATGTTCTTTCTTTAAAGAGACGATAGAAATAGCCAAGAGAAAAGCACCGTAAACCATAACTTAAGTGCACTTATAATAACTTAGAACTAGCAGTGACTTAGAACCAGCTTAGAACTAGCTGTGACTTAGAACCAGCTTAGAACTAGCTGTAACTTAGAACCAACTTAGAACTAGCTGTGACTTAGAACCAACTTAGAACTAGCTGTGACTTAGAACCAACTTAGAACTAGCTGTGACTTAGAACCAACTTAGAACTAGCCGTGGCTTAGAACCAACTTAGAACTAGCTGTGACTTAGAACCAACTTAGAACTAGCTGTGACTTAGAACCAACTTAGAACTAGCTGTGACTTAGAACCAACTTAGAGCTAGCTGTGACTTAGAACCAACTTAGAACTAGTTGTGACTTAGAACCAACTTAGAACTAGCTGTGACTTAGAACCAACTTAGAACCAACTTAGAACTAGCTGTGACTTAGAACCAACTTAGAACTAGCTGTGACTTAGAACCAACTTAGAACTAGCTGTGACTTAGAACCAACTTAGAACTAGCTGTGACTTAGAACCAACTTAGAACTAGCTGTGACTTAGAACCAGCTTAGAACTAGCTGTGACTTAGAACCAACTTAGAACTAGCTGTGACTTAGAACCAACTTAGAACTAGCTGTGACTTAGAACCAACTTAGAACTAGTTGTGACTTAGAACCAACTTAGAACTAGCTGTGACTTAGAACCAACTTAGAACTAGCTGTGACTTAGAACCAACTTAGAACTAGCTGTGACTTAGAACCAACTTAGAACTAGCTGTAACTTAGAACTAATTTAGAACTAGCTGTAATTTAGAACCAACTTAGAACTAGCTGTGACTTAGAACCAACTTAGAACCAACTTAGAACTAGCTGTGACTTAGAACCAACTTAGAACTAGCTGTGACTTAGAACCAACTTAGAACTAGCCGTGGCTTAGAACCAACTTAGAAGAAGCTGTGACTTAGAACTTAAAACTAGCCGTGACTTAGAACCAATTTAGAACTAGCCGTGGCTTAGAACCAACTTAGAACTAGAACAACAAATTACAGTCGGTGTCCCTCAAGGTAGTGTCCGGGGGCCACTCCTATTCCTCATTTACATAAACGACCTACCGAATGCATCACAACTACTCAAACCCATTTTGTTTGCAGATGACACAACATATGTCTTCTCTCACCCAAATCCAGTCATACTGGCCAACACAGTTAATGCCGAATTACAGAAAATATCAACATGGATGATGACAAATAAGCTTACTCTCAATACGGACAAGACCTACTACATTCAGTTTGGAAACAAAGCTACAAATGTTCCACTTAACATAACGCTAAATGGTTCACCCATCACAAGGCTCACAGAGGGAAAATTCCTAGGAATCCACCTTGACAGTAGTCTTAAATTCCAAACACATATACAACAAATTTCCAAGAAAATCTCAAGGACAGTAGGTATATTATCTAAGATACGCTATTATGTGCCTCAACCAGCTCTCATTGCACTATATCATTCTCTTATCTACCCTTATCTCACCTATGGAATCTGTGCATGGGGCTCAACAACATTAAATCACCTTAGACCACTCATAACCCAGCAAAAGGCTGCAGTCAGGATGATAACAAATTCCCACTCTAGACAGCATACTCCACCTATATTCAGAACCTTAAAACTACTCACCATAAAAAATATTCATACCTATTCATGTGCCTTCTACATACATAAAACTCTACATGCTAATATCAACCCTGCGCTCAGAATTCTCCTCAACAACTTTAATAGGTCCCACGACCATGACACAAGACACAGATCACTATTTGACATACCCCGAGTCCATACTAACCAATGTAAAAATTCTATGCACATAAAGGGCCCCAGAATCTGGAATTCATTACCAGTAAATATCAAGTTAACCTTGTCGGAAAATCAATTCAAGACTCTTCTCAAAAATCACCTACTCACCCTATTACAATATTGCAATATTAGTTACGAGAGCTATGGCAAATCCGATTACTCGGCCTGTTATTCTATGGGAATCTGCTCTCATAACCAATAATGCAATACCGTAATAGAATAATAAAGGGTTTTTTGTCCGAGGTAAAAAAATACAGACACAATAGATCAAATATATATATATTTTCTACTAGTAAAATATTATATAAATAGTACAATAATCTGTACAATAAAATATAAAGCATGAGTATGATCTTTGTACATAAGCGTATTATAATTTGTACTAAGGTATAACAAAACACATTGTTAAGTCTCACGACTAACCAGTCAAGTCACACGACATTCTAATATTACAAGACCTGACAAACTGTCACACGACATAACCATAAACTATCATTTCTTAGTGTCACGATACACAAAGTTATGACACTCACTTCTCTTTCCGTGCCACAAGGCACCCTTGTCTCTGTGTTATAACCCACCTACTCTCCGTGTCACAAGACACCCTTGTCTCTGAAATTATAACACACTTTCTCAACCGTGTCACACACACACGACACCCTTGTCCGTGTCACTAGACACACCGTCTCTCCGTGTCACAAGACACCCTGTTCTCCGTGTTATAACTCTCCTTCTCATCCGTGTCACAAGACACCCTTTTCTACGAGTTATAACACTCATTCTCGTCCGTGTCACAAGACACCCTTTTCTCTGTGTCAAACTCTCTGTCACAGTGACACCCGTCGTAAGGCCATACTGTCCAGCAGGCCAGATGAAGCCAGACCAGCAGGTAAGTCGATGTAAGGCCAGCAGAAACCAAGTCGATGTAAGGCCAGCAGAAACCAAGTCGATGTAAGGCCAGCAGAAAACTAAGTCCAGTCGTTGTGCCAGCAGGAAACTAAGTCCAGCTAGAGTAACTTAGTGAGGCAGTCAGGTAACTCTGAGGCCGTCAAACTGTGGACTCAGTGAAGCCGTAGTGAATACTGGAAACTGAGTAGTAAGCAAGCTGTAATACCACTACTCAGTGCAGTCGTGTATCATACTACAGGAGAGTAGTAAGGCTAGACACCACGCTGCTCAGTCGTCGTGGATCATACTGCTTTATGTCAGGTTCCACCCCCTGACATAAACTATGGTGACGTCACACCGGGCGCTGCAGCCCAGTAATACTGGACGTGCAGTGCCCAAATGGTCCGTCAACCATTCAACCCAATTATGTTGTTCAGGGGTTCGCAACACCCCCACCACAAGATAACCGGTAGCATATAAAAACATGGACAACAACCTCCGGACAAAACCTCCCGGACAGGCCACTCATATATTACAATATTGCAATATTAGTTACGAGAGCTATGGCAAATCCGATTACTCGGCCTGTTATTCTATGGGAATCTGCTCTCATAACCAATAATGCAATACCGTAATAGAATAATAAAGGGTTTTTTGTCCGAGGTAAAAAAATACAGACACAATAGATCAAATATATATATATTTTCTACTAGTAAAATATTATATAAATAGTACAATAATCTGTACAATAAAATATAAAGCATGAGTATGATCTTTGTACATAAGCGTATTATAATTTGTACTAAGGTATAACAAAACACATTAAGTCTCACGACTAACCAGTCAAGTCACACGACATTCTAATATTACAAGACCTGACAAACTGTCACACGACATAACCATAAACTTATCATTTCTTAGTGTCACGATACACAAAGTTATGACACTCGCTTCTCTTTCCGTGCCACAAGGCACCCTTGTCTCTGTGTTATAACCCACCTACTCTCCGTGTCACAAGACACCCTTGTCTCTGAAATTATAACACACTTTCTCAACCGTGTCACACACACACGACACCCTTGTCCGTGTCACTAGACACACCGTCTCTCCGTGTCACAAGACACCCTGTTCTCCGTGTTATAACTCTCCTTCTCATCCGTGTCACAAGACACCCTTTTCTACGAGTTATAACACTCATTCTCGTCCGTGTCACAAGACACCCTTTTCTCTGTGTCAAACTCTCTGTCACAGTGACACCCGTCGTAAGGCCATACTGTCCAGCAGGCCAGATGAAGCCAGACCAGCAGGTAAGTCGATGTAAGGCCAGCAGAAAACTAAGTCCAGTCGTTGTGCCAGCAGGAAACTAAGTCCAGCTAGAGTAACTTAGTGAGGCAGTCAGGTAACTCTGAGGCCGTCAAACTGTGGACTCAGTGAAGCCGTAGTGAATACTGGAAACTGAGTAGTAAGCAAGCTGTAATACCACTACTCAGTGCAGTCGTGTATCATACTACAGGAGAGTAGTAAGGCTAGACACCACGCTGCTCAGTCGTCGTGGATCATACTGCTTTATGTCAGGTTCCACCCCCTGACATAAACTATGGTGACGTCACACCGGGCGCTGCAGCCCAGTAATACTGGACGTGCAGTGCCCAAATGGTCCGTCAACCATTCAACCCAATTATGTTGTTCAGGGGTTCGCAACACACCCTATACTAAATACTCATACTGTAGCAAACTTCCAAACCCAATATTATTTTACTTAAGAAGATCTCAATTTGATATGTTCAACCTCCTTAACACTTGTTGCAATTTCATATCATCATATTGTCATTTAAAATCATATAGTATCATCATTTTCTTAATTTGAAACTCTAAAAACTATTTCTAGTATTGTTATTATACTAGTATAGCATCAACATACTGTAACTTGAAATAAATTATACAACTAGATTAAACTCAACCAATTTATCTTGTATTGTCTTTTAATAGTATGTATAACCATATAATAATTTAAATAATACAGAACTTTTTTTTTTTTTATATTTTATTAAAAAAACACATTATACATAAGTTGCAATTGTATCAATCTTAACATTATACATACCAAGAACCACACCTCTGAACATAATAAAAATCAGCACATTTCTTTACAATCCACCTCCATTACACCTGAACTAAACAAGCCTATATATGCAACAACACTCATTAATACAAAACAGTACATGAAAATCTAAACCTCCTCCAGGGTAACTTCCTAGATGTACCCTCATAAACCCCCACCCACAACCCACCCAAAGCACCCTACATATTGTACAGCTTTTATATTTTTCCATACCTACACATACCAACACACATGTGTAGTAACAAAAAATAACACATAGGACACCAAACGTGCCAGGATTACTCCATTTCTCCATACCAAACCAGAGACAAAACAGTATACATTACTATAAAGTGCAGATTATTTATCCTGCATTTCTAAATAGATACCTCAAATTAAATTTCAGGCCCTACTGTTACCCCTCCTGTATCCCCCCTTAACTTTGAATATTCAACCAACCTTAGAAACTTAAGACATAACAGGTTATTATGTCTCTCCATGTCTACAACAAAGTACATGTCTAAACTCGACACCGTACATTACATGTCATAAGGGAACCACTAAGTCACTTTTATCACGTGACTAAAGCAAAAAAAATATAACATCATCCTATATACATTGTCATACATAATAACATGACCCAACCGGCCACTGTCTTGACCAACATGACATGTTTACCTTATACAGTTATTACACAAAACAAGGAAAGCCACCTCTATATTTCCCCCAAAAAAATCCCATTAATCCCCCCCTCCCCCCGTCAGAAGTCCTTGATCAGTAACACACACACTTTCAAACCATATACTTACAAAATTCTAAAGGTCCATCCTCGCGCCCCAAAAACCAGGGCATCCAAGTAAGTTCTCCGTCACAATCATTCCCCCCACACACACATATCCGTCCATTCTCTTTCAATATAAGAAAGCACATACGCCCGCACACACCAAAATCCCCCTTCCAGAGTCCAGTCACTTTCAGCTTCACCCTCCTCTCCCTCCCACTCCTCCCACTTCTAAAAGTCTGCCCACTGTCATACTTCTGTAACTGTCAGGAAAAAACCTATCCCACCCTGCACCATACAACAACCTATTCCTGCATTTTGTTCTATACATCGAAGCCGCCATAGCCTTTACTCTGACTCCTCCCTGTTCCCCCCGCAAAATCCATGAAACATACACGTAATCAACTGCCACATACATGAGTGCCCTCCTTACATCCTCATGCACCCCACCAATATCTAAACTCAGCACCCTCAAAGCATTTATTCCTCCTCCCCCCATCAGACAGATCACCCTCCCAACCATTCCCTAAGTCTCCTAAGCTTTCGCAAAATATACAGCATGGTATGCAGTATCCTCCTCACCACACCTATCACAAAATGGCGTCACTGCCAACCCCATTTATATAGCACTGCCCTTGATGCAACTACCCCATGCAAAACCTATATACCACCTCTCTCACCCTCGTCTTCAGCCGCAAACCTCGCAACCCACCCCATATTCCCCTCCAGTTATATACTGGGAACACTGCCTCCCTACCACCACATCAGCACCCTCCCCAACCCTCCCCATTGCCCTTGCTGTAACACTCCGAGGGTCCCTCACTGCCAAAATACTTCTCAACATATCACCACACTTCAACAAGTCCTTCCCCCTCCACCACCGTGTCAATTCATTCATAACCCTTTCCACCCTTCTTCCCCGGTCCCCCCCTTTCCGTAGATAGCAATACTTTACATACATGCCCATAAGATGACTCCTAATGTTTATGAGCCCCAGACCCCAAACCCCGCCTTGTCATAACAACCTCCTTATTTAACCAATGCTTTCAAAACCCCACAAATCTCAAAACCTTTCTTTCCAATTCTAGCACATCCCCACTCAACACAGGAAAAACCACCGCTACATACCATAACTTACTATACACTAATGTATTAACCACTACCACCCTTTGCTGTAATGTTAACTCCCCCGTTCTCCACCCTCCCATCCTCCTTAAAGCTCCCCCAACAACCTCCTCAGCATTCACTCTCCGAGCCTCACAGACATCTTCCATAAAAATAACACCACAGATCTTTACCCTCCTACGACAGTCCATCCAAAACTCTTCCCCATGCCACCCCCCACCCATGAACCCACCTCCAACAGCTTAGACTTAGTAGTATTAATGGCTAAACCCGTCGCCCTGCCAAAAATCTCAAGAATCCGGCCTATGTTTCTTAGACCCTCCTCACCCCCGACCAACACAGTTGTGTCATCCACATATCCCACAATGCCAGACCCATGCTCCAGAACCTCTTTTCCCTCCCCTACTCCCACCTCAATCAGGCTGTACAGCGGGTTCTGCAAGCACGCAAAAAGGATCTGCGACAAGGGGCACCCCTGCCGCAAACCCTTCTCCATTCGCACTTCCCTACCCACCAAACCATTTACTTGTACCCTCACACTCGCATCCTTATACAACAACTTAGCCCATTCAACTATCTCATCACCAAAACCTTGCTTTCTCATTATCATCCACAACATTTCTCTGTCAACACTATCATACGCAGCCTTCCAATCTAAAGCCAGCACACCACCCCCCATACTGTTTTCAATGAAGTCCCGTATCCTTGCATGCCCCTGATTCATACTCCGTCCAGGTATACCATATTGCCCAGCCTCAATCACCCTCTCTAAAACCCTCTTCATCCTATTCCCTAGCACCTTAGCAAAAATTTTATAGTCAGCACACATCATGGACAAACCCCTATAATCACTAATTGATTTCCCTGCCTCCCTCTTTTTAACTAATACTATAACCCCCGTGCGCTGAGTTGTTCCCAAACACCCAGTCTCTTTCATACAATTCATTAATCGTACCAGACACTCTCTTATTACACCCCAATGCTCCATATAAAAGTCGTTCGGTATCCCATCCAGACCCGGCGCTTTCCTCAAACTCATGCTTTTCACAGCCAGCCACACCTCTTCTTCACTTATACCCCTTCCATGTCGGTCCTATCTTCGTCTCCCAACACCTGTCGTATACTATCTACAATGACTCCCTTCTCCCTCCTCCACCCACACCCTTTTGCAAGTATTGCTTAAACCTCTGAGCCAAAAATAGACTCATAGCCTCAGTCGATTTCATCTTCTGTCCCCGGACGTATCCTTCCACATCCTCATCTACCTCCAGCCCCATCACCGTCATACCTGTCCTCCTCTGCCGAAATGACCGCAAAACAGTTGTCGAAGGCTTGTCGCCCCACAAGACATCGTCCAAACCCCCACGCAAACGTATCGCATTGAACCGCTCGTTTTGTATCTCTCGCAACTGCCCCTTTATAACTCCCACCTCTTCCACCTGTGTGCTCCTTCCTCTCTCATAACAAAGCTCAAGCAGCCCCTCCAAATACTTCTGTAAACCATATTTCCATTGCTTTTCCTCTCTTCCCCTTACCTTATAAAAGTCTCTAATGCCCGGTTTCGCACATTGCTCCCACCATTTTAGTACATCTTTCTCCAGCTTCCCTTTGTCCCATACTTTCTCCCACCATTCTTCAAAGCGTCCCTTCCCTCCTCACCCTCAAAAGCTTCACATTGAGTTTCCAATAACCGGGTACCATTTCACCATTCCCTCCCATCCTACCTCCACCAATACACCCCTATGATCTGAAAAGCCCACGTCTACATACCCAATCTCCCCCACCGTTACCACCCGTGACACATAAACTCTGTCCAAGCGTGCAGCGTATCCCCGTCGGACAAAGGTATGATCCACACCCACCCACCCCCCACACATCAACCATCCCTGCACTCCCCAACACATCCCTCAAAATACTTAAGACACACCCAGCTTCACGGGGTTCGACATCCTTCTTCCTAATTACACAGTTCCAGTCGCCCCAATTATCGTAACCTCAGCTAAACCTCCCATGAAATAAACTAAATGATCCCTCACAAAATCCTCCTTAATCCGTTTATTTCTTACAGCTGGCATATATACTCCCATGAAAGTAACTCTCACCCCCATACCCCATGAACTCTGACTATCCTCCCTCCCTCCCTCCTCCCAAGTCAACAACTGAAAGGGGCTGGACTCCCTCACTACTACCAACCCCTCCCTTGAAGCTTCCCGAGCTACCCGCATACACTTTATACCCTTGCAACAACAAATCTCTACCATACCTGAAATTGTGCTCCTGTAAGAAGCCTATGTCCACCGCATACCGTCGCAAAGTCACCTCAACCCATTTCCTCTTAACCTCGGCCTTCAGACCATTCACGTTAAACGAGATACACTTGAATAAGATAGAGGTGGCTTTCCTTTTGACTTACATACTTTCTGCTTCGTGCTTTTCTGGGCTTCAGTAACCTTACTGTTGTCCTGCACACCCTTTACCTTTTCTGCCCTCTGCACCCCTTGTCCCGTTTGTGGTGCCTCCACCCATATCTTCTTGCCTGACTTTTGGCCAGGCGTCAGGACTTCATCATCTGACACTACCATGGATCGCTTCCGTGATTCAGAACTAATATCCATGTTTGACCCACTATCCTCCCTGTGCACTGTTACCTGCACCTCCTGTATATCCAAACAGCTGGACTCAGCCCCATCACCCAACACCCCCCCCTCAGCACCCATTAACTTTACTGCAGCCTCACTGGCTTCCAAAACTCCCCATCCTGGGAGTATCCAAAAATCCCCGCAATTCCTCCGGTAATGCAGCATCTTCCAAATCTACAGCACTCCTCTGTACTGCTGTCTCCAGCACCGCTGTGTCCTGCGACACAGTTGGCAAAGTACGACATATCTCCTCCGGGCCTTTCACAATCTCACTCCATGTGCCTTTGGGCGCCACTACCACTTCCTCAACCCGTACAGTAGGCTCCACTTCCGTAACATTCACCACATTCCTTGTACCATATTGCTGTCCTGCCTCCTGTCACACTCTGCAGCAATATGTCCATAGGAACCACAGAGTCTGCATGTCCGTCTTTGACCTGCGTAGGTCACATAAACTTGAGTTCTAAACTCTTCCAAGACCACAAAAGACGGTATGGCCCGCTTCAGGGTCATCTTGAGGGTAAAGGAACCTTCCGGGAATCCCTCATAGATTCCTTCAGTCCATCGTCCCATCGTTGCATAGTGGATGACTCCATAATCCTTGAAAACATGCCGGATGTCTTGCTCATCCGCTTCGAACGGCAAATTACGAATCTTGACATATGTATAGTGCTTAGAAACATCTTTGAGTTTCACTTCCAAGGTAGCATTGATAGGCATGCATACTTCCTCATATTTCTCCACCAACCTCTCATAAACGCCGGTGGACGACAGTTTCACGAAGATTCTTGTACTCCCATTGAGCGCAATCCCATAGATGTCCTCATTATCTAATCCATAAAAGTCTCGTAGAACGGTGGGCAAGATAACAGCTGCCGTCGAAGGGTACACAGCCCCTTTTACCAACTCAACACATACAGTGTTTATCCTCCGTCTGAACGCCGTCGCCATTTTGTAGTGAAAATATCCAAGGTCTCTGTTGTCACCACCAGAGGCCAGCACCAGACAACCTGCTGCGGCGAGAGCTGGGCGACGAATGTTACGCTGCTCAGTCGTCGTGGATCATACTGCTTTATGTCAGGTTCCACCCCCTGACATAAACTATGGTGACGTCACACCGGGCGCTGCAGCCCAGTAATACTGGACGTGCAGTGCCCAAATGGTCCGTCAACCATTCAACCCAATTATGTTGTTCAGGGGTTCGCAACACACCCTATACTAAATACTCATACTGTAGCAAACTTCCAAACCCAATATTATTTTACTTAAGAAGATCTCAATTTGATATGTTCAACCTCCTTAACACTTGTTGCAATTTCATATCATCATATTGTCATTTAAAATCATATAGTATCATCATTTTCTTAATTTGAAACTCTAAAAACTATTTCTAGTATTGTTATTATACTAGTATAGCATCAACATACTGTAACTTGAAATAAATTATACAACTAGATTAAACTCAACCAATTTATCTTGTATTGTCTTTTAATAGTATGTATAACCATATAATAATTTAAATAATACAGAACTAGAATAAACTCAATCAATTTCTTTAGCATTAAGTACTTAGTGAATAAGTCTCTAGAATAAACTGCCCCTAATGCCATGGCATGCCAGTGGCTCTCCTTGCATTACAGTTTTATAATTGTAACTACCAATAACATTGTACACTTGTAACATGCATTGAAATAAAAATGATTATTATTATTATTATTATTATTATTATCTTAGAACTAGCTGTGACTTAGAACCAACTTAGAACTAGCTGTGACTTAGAACCAACTTAAAAACTAACTTTAAACTAGCCGTGACGTAGAACCAACTTAGAACTAACTTAGAGCTAGCTGTGACTTAGAACCAACTTAGAACTAACTTTAAACTAGCCGTGACTTAGAACCAACTTAGAACTAACTTAGAGCTAGCTGTGACTTAGAACCAACTTAGAACTAGCTGTGACTTAGAACCAACTTATAACTTAGAATTAACTAAAATGACTTAGAACTAACTATAATGACTTAGAACTAACTATAATAACTTAGTAACAACTATAATAACTTAGAACTCCCTCAGGAAAAAAATATGCGACGTAACTCGACCCTCCCAAGAGTTCCAGGAACTAGAGATCAACAATTTTAAGTCCCAGGAGTTTTAGGTAAACACACTCAAGAATCTTACACCTGCTGTTACTGTTCACCTAGCAGTAAGTAGGTACCTGGGTGTTAGTCACCTTACACCTGCTGTCACTGTTCACCTAGCAGTAAGTAGGTACCTGGGTGTTAGTCACCTTACACCTGCTGACCCTGTTCACCTAGCAGTAAGTAGGTACCTGGGTGTTAGTCACCTTACACCTGCTGTCACTGTTCACCTAGCAGTAAGTAGGTACCTGGGTGTTAGTTACCTTACACCTGCTGTCACTGTTCACCTAGCAGTAAGTAGGTACCTGGGTGTTAGTCATCTTACACCTGTTGTCCCTGTTCACCTAGCAGGAAGTAGGCACCTGGGTGTTAGCCGACTGGTGTGGGTCGCATCCTGGGGACAAATTAACCTAAGTTGCCCGAAATACTCTGCATAACCAGGGATCAGTGGAGGACCAACATTTTTGGGGCCCTGAAGCTTGAACTGTTATTGGGGGCCCCTTCGGAACCCCTTCTCATACAGTAGACCCAGAATTTTTAAGCAATCTGAACTAAAGTGGCTTCTGATCCCTCAGGGATTAGGGGCCCCTCAAGTTTAAGTTTCATTACTTTCATAGTAGATCCGTCCCTGCCAGGGGCTTCATATATAGTATAACATTGATGTCAGCTATGGTCTGTATAAGTTGTATCGTGTACTTGTAAAAATAAAGATTTTTATTATTATTATTATTATTATTATTATTATTATTATTATTATTATTATTATTATTATTATTATTATTATTATTATTATTATAGTAACTGTAGCTCAACCCACTCGAAAGTCCCAGGAAATATAGCTCAACTCCAGAAAGGCGCACAGGAACCGTAGATAAACACACGTAAGGAACCAAAAATTGAAAAAAAAAATAACCAGTCACTATAAAATTACCAAAAGTGTATCAGTGTCTGAATGACCCGAAAAATATATCCCTGTATACTATAAGCCCAGCCCACTGTATCTTATTGCATGCGAGAGTCTGGTACAAAGTGCAGCATAATCTTATAATGCAGCTGGCAATCAGATCTGAAGATGTGAAGCCAATCAGAAGTGTTTACATGTTGCCTGCCTACCTGGAGGGTGTTACTGGGGTGCTTCCTACCTGGAGGGTGTTACTGGGGTGCTTCCTACCTGGAGGATGTTACTGGGGTGCTTCCTACCTGGAGGGTGTTACTGGGGTGTTACCTACCTGGAGGGTGTTACGGGGTGCTACCTACCTGGATTGTGTTACGGGGGTGCTACCTACCTGGAGGGTGTTACTGGGGTTTTACCTACCTGGAGGGTGTTACGGGGTGCTACCTACCTGGAGGGTGTTACTGGGGTGCTATCTACCTGGAGGATGTTACTGGGGTGCTTCCTACCTGGAGGGTGTTACTGGGGTGTTACCTATCTAGAGGGTGTTACGGGGGTGCTACCTACCAGGAGGGTGTTACGGGGGTGCTACCTACCTGGAGGGTGTTACGGGGTGCTACCTACCTGGAGAGTGTTACTGGGGTGCTACCTACCTGGAGGGTGTTCCGGGGGTCAACGCCCCCACGGCCCGGTACTTGACAAGGCCTCCCAGTGGAAATTAATATTCCGATTGCTTCAATAAAAATGGTAACCTAGTTCCTGAGATCACTGAGGTCCTGAGATTACTGAGGTCCTGAGATTACTGAAGTCCTGAGATCACTGAGGTCCTGAGATCACTGAGGTCCTGAGATCCCTGAGGTCCTGAGATTACTGAGGTCCTGAGATTACTGAAGTCCTGAGATCACTGAGGTCCTGAGATCACTGAGGTCCTGAGATCACTGAGGTCCTGAGATCCCTGAGGTCCTGAGATTACTGAGGTCCTGAGATTACTGAAGTCCTGAGATCACTGAGGTCCTGAGATCACTGAGGTCCTGAGATCACTGAGGTCCTGAGATCCCTGAGGTCCTGAGATTACTGAGGTCCTGAGATTACTGAAGTCCTGAGATCACTGAGGTCCTGAGATCACTGAGGTCCTGAGATCACTGAGGTCCTGAGATCCCTGAGGTCCTGAGATTACTGAGGTCCTGAGATTACTGAAGTCCTGAGATCACTGAGGTCCTGAGATCACTGAGGTCCTGAGATCACTGAGGTCCTGAGATTACTGAGGTCCTGAGATTACTGAGTGGCCATGAGATCACTCAGCACCTGGTGTCAACGAGCCAAGCTCAGCAGAGATGTAATCAGACCCAACAAAGTCTTCCGCTGCTGACGCAGTAGTGAATTTGATGTGCGGTGGCAGGACATCACTCTCCCAGGCCCCATGATGGTTCTCCTGCTACTGGCATCACTCTCCCAGGCACCATGATGGTTCTCCTGCTACTGACATCACTCTCCCAGGCACCATGATGGTTCTCCTGCTACTGACATCACTCTCCCAGGCACCATGATGGTTCTCCTGCTACTGGCATCACTCTCCCAGGCACCATGATGGTTCTCCTGCTACTGACATCACTCTCCCAGGCACCATGATGGTTCTCCTGCTACTGGCATCACTCTCCCAGGCACCATGATGGTTTTCCTGCTACTGGCATCACTCTCCCAGGCACCAATATGGTTCTCCTGCTACTGACATCACTCTCCCAGGCACCAAGATGGTTCTCCTGCTACTGACATCACTCTCCCAGGCACCAAGATGGTTCTCCTGCTACTGACATCACTCTCCCAGGCACCATGATGGTTCTCCTGCTACTGACATCACTCTCCCAGGCACCATGATGGTTCTCCTTCTACTGACATCACTCTCCCAGGCATCATGATGGTTCTCCTGCTACTGACATCACTCTCCCAGGCACCATGATGGTTCTCCTGCTACTGACATCACTCTCCCAGGCATCATGATGGTTCTCCTGCTACTGACATCACTCTCCCAGGCACCATGATGGTTCTCCTGCTACTGACATCACTCTCCCAGGCACCAAGATGGTTCTCCTGCTACTGGCATCACTCTCCCAGGCACCATGATGGTTCTCCTGCTACTGGCGTCACTCTCCCAGGCACCATGATGGTTCTCCTGCTACTGACATCACTCTCCCAGGCACCATGATGGTTCTCCTGCTACTGACATCACTCTCCCAGGCATCATGATGGTTCTCCTGCTACTGACATCACTCTCCCAGGCACCATGATGGTTCTCCTGCTACTGACATCACTCTCCCAGGCATCATGATGGTTCTCCTGCTACTGACATCACTCTCCCAGGCACCATGATGGTTCTCCTGCTACTGACATCACTCTCCCAGGCACCAAGATGGTTCTCCTGCTACTGGCATCACTCTCCCAGGCACCATGATGGTTCTCCTGCTACTGGCGTCACTCTCCCAGGCACCATGATGGTTCTCCTGCTACTGACATCACTCTCCCAGGCACCATGATGGTTCTCCTGCTACTGGCATCACTCTCCCAGGCACCATGATGGTTCTCCAGCTACTGGCATCACTCTCCCAGGCACCATGATGGTTCTCCAGCTACTGACATCACTCTCCCAGGCACCATGATGGTTCTACTACTGACATCACTCTCCCAGGCACCATGATGGTTCTACTACTGACATCACTCTCCCAGGCACCATGATGGTTCTACTACTGACATCACTCTCCCAGGCACCATGATGGTTCTACTACTGACATCACTCTCCCAGGCACCAAGACAGTACCAGGCACTATCAGGATGGAACACGGGCAGTCAGTGCCAGCAATGCCTCATCAGTATTCACAGCCACCGCGGGACGAATCAAGAAGAGACGTGTCTCGTCAAAAAAAAAAAAATATAGTATATATTCAGCACCAGCTGGAGAGAGACGTAATCGCTGACCAAGCGAGAATGTGTTCAGAATTTGTATGGATTCGTATGGGACTCTTCGTGGGTCAAGGGTAATACGTTGGTATGCTACCAAATGCTTCCCAACTCATACAATATATAGTTTACAAGTCTGTTTACATGATACTTTTTTAACTAGTTCTCATGCCACGAGTTTTTTTTTTTTTTAGTTGTCCCTGCCCTAACTCCACTGGAAGTAAGACGTCTTCAGTGTCTCTTCAAAGATTGCGGATGCTTTGGGACACTCGACCTGTTTATGGAAAATATACGTGTACCGAGTGATTTTCACCTAGTGTACAGTGGTTGTAGAAGACCTGGGAACTTCTACCTTATTTCTAGTATGTAAAACGCTGGGTAGGAACTGGTGGGAAGCAAGGAATGAGATTAACTCTTCCCCTGATCGAGTCAAACCTGATTTTTCCCCACCATTCTCATTCCCCAGACACTGTTTGACTCTTTCCACTGAAGTGAATACTGCTCATACTCTCCTGTGGTCTGCTGGACACAGGTACAGACCATCAACAACAACCAACACACATATACAGACCATCAACAACAACCAACACACAGGTACAGACCATCAACAACAACCAACACACAGGTACAGACCATCAACAACAACCAACACACAGGTACAGACCATCAACAACAACCAACACACAGGTACAGACCATCAACAACAACCAACACACAGAGAGGGACATCAACGACATCCAACACACAGGTACAGACCATCAACAACAACCAACACACAGAGAAGGACATCAACGACATCCAACACACAGGTACAGACCATCAACAACAACCAACACACAGATACAGACCATCAACAACATCCAACACACAGGTACAGACCATCAACAACAACCAACACACAGAGAGGGACATCAACGACATCCAACACACAGGTGCAGACCATCAACAACAACCAACACACAGAGAGGGACATCAACGACATCCAACACACAGGTACAGACCATCAACAACAACCAACACACAGAGAGGGACATCAACAACTACCAACACACAGGGAGGGACATCAACAGCATCCCAGCATAGTCAAGCAGAACATATGCATGAGGACACTGTCCATCAGCATTCTGCGTCAACATAGGCTTCATTATCAATGCTGAACAACATACACAGCACAGTTTGGAACCCACACCTGGTCAAGCACGTCAAGAAATTAGAGAAAGTGCAAAGGTTTGCAACAAGACTAGTTCCAGAGCTAAGGGGAATGTCCTACGAAGAAAGGTTAAGGGAAATCGGCCTGACGACACTGGAGGACAAGAGGGTTAGGGGAGACATGATATCGACATGCAAAATACTGCGAGGAATTGACAAGGTGGACAGAGACAGGATGTTCCAGAAAGGGGACACAGAAACAATTGGAAGTTGAATATACAGATGAGTCATAGGGATGTTAGGAAGTATTTCTTCAGTTATAGAGTTGTCAGGAAGTGGAATAGTCTGGCAAGTGAGGTATTGGAGGCAGGAACCATACATAGTTTAAAGACGAGGTTTGATAAAGCTCATGGAGCAGGGAGAGAGAGGACCTAGTAGCGATCAGTGAAGAGGCAGGGCCAGGAGCTGAGTCTCGACCCCTGCAACCACAAATAGGTGAGTATACATGTCGTGAACATTCATTGTCCATATACGAGTGTCATACTGCCAGAATTCCCGTACGATTGGACACACGCAACAGTCGAGAAATTAAATCAACTCCAACTTACAAAATATTTTGACGACAGCGAGAGAGAGAAAGGTATAGAAAGAGAGGGTGTAGAGAGAGAGGTACGTATAGAGATGGGTGAGAGAAAGAGAGAGAGAGGGAGAGATGGGCCAGACCTGCTCCCCCCCTTCTCCCACAATGTCTGGGCTACTATTGATTGTTCAGTCACTGTACTGGACCCGTGTCCTCCCAAAATTTATATGTACCAATTTAATAAAAATTATCACCGCATATGATTGCATTCTCTATAAATTTCAGTGGAGGTTAGTGAAATACAAAAGTTGAAAAGAGACTTGAATTCTCTTTTTTTAAAAAGTTAGCGAGTATTTATATATATATAAAAAATTTACAAATGTAAATAGAATAATAAAACACAGAAAAATACTTATATCGCAATAAGAGTTTAAAAATGTTTACATAAATGTTTTGTAATAAAGAAATAAAAACGCTAGCAAAACATAAAAGTCAATTTACAAAAAAAAAAATTAATATATTTAATATAAATGTAGATTAAAACTTTATAAAAAAAAACTCGCAGTAAAGCATTGTATCCAGTATCATACACGAATACAAGATATACAATTATAAACCTAAGAACAGAGAAACAAAAAACATAAATAAGTTAGGGCTCACAAGAGCAGCAGTTGCGCGCCAAAATTCCTCTCACTCGAGGGAGAATTTGGCGCGCAACAACTACAAGGATTTCTGGCGGAAATATTGAATACCATTTTCGTGTCCTTGGCATACCCGAGGAGAGGAATCCTACTGCGTCCTTAGCCTATTAGCAATCCTACCGTGTCCTCAGCATACGGTAGGGGGAATCCTACGGAGACCTCAGCATATATAAGGTTTAGGAATCTTGTGTCAGTATACTGGGGCGAGGAATTCACCTGCTTTCTCAGCATACCGAAGGAGTAATCTTACTTCCTCTTCAGCTGGGGAGATAAATCCTAGCACGTAATAAACACACTGGGATGAAAGGTCTTTGAACCCTTATCATACATTAGTATGAGGATTCTATTGTTTGATATACATGGAATTAAAACCTACCGAGTCCTCTTCAATACCAATACTACTTAAGCGTTATTCTCTCCGATTTATTTTCCACTCGTTAGGAAGATTTTTTTAAGAGAAAGTGGCTGGGTTATTAACTTTTTTCCCCACGTCATGTTTGGAACTTTAATTAAATTTCATTGAAAATGCGTGGTTAATTATGCAACACGCACACACTCACATAGTTGTAGAGGCGGGATCTATACATAGCTTTAAGAAGAGGTACGATAAGGCTCTTGGAGCAGGGAGAGAGTAGACCTAGTAGCGACCAGCGAAGAAGCAGGGCCAGGAGCTGTGAATCGACCCCTGCAACCACATATAAGTGATTACATATAGGTGAGTGAGCACACACACACAGTAAACAAGGGAAAACGGGTCATACTGAATCAGTCATACAAGACACAAGCGTTGATTATGCAGATTGCATTGAGTCTTAAGGCGGGCTGCTTTACCGACTGGCTTAGCACGGATCAGGAAGCTGTTAAGTCTGTAATGACAAGCCTGAATATTGGCGTCCCCATAAGGGATAATAATGACGTGATGGAGGGGAGAAAGCGAAAAGAAGAAGGCACACTTATCATCACTCGCGCCATACCGATCTTAGCAGAGGTCCACCGACTTGGTTTTTTTTTCCGAAGATTCACTAAATTGAAACATCCGTACACTGTCTTCAGTGTGCTGATACTGAAACTAAGCTAAGGATAACCGGGTTCCCTGAATGTCTATAAAGATATAACCTATGCTCACACTCCAATAGCCTTCTGCTGTTTTATCCTCCCTTCATACATATAGATAATATTCGAGTCCTTAATCTAGGAGTAGATCTCACCAGACAGCCTCAGTGTGGATTCCAAGTCTTCTTGTATCTGTGCTCCCATGTTCCTTAAGATACCTGTTGTCCCTGTTACCCTAGCAGTAAGTAGGTACCTGGGTATTAGCCGACTGGTGTGGGTCGCATCCTAGGGGACAGAATTAACCTAAATTGCCTTTTATTTTTATCTATGATAAAACACAAAAGCTTAATACTCCTGCAACTTTCTTTCCATCACATATTCTGTAAATTTTCTCATGGGCCGACAATATATTATTATTATTATTATTATTTATTATAAAATGCTTTGCATACCAAGGGGCTTTCTGTATAGTATGTTATTGATGTCAGCTATGGTCTGTATAAGTTGTATCATGTACTCATAGAAATAATAATAATAGTAATTATTATTATTATTATTATTATTATTATTATTATTATTATTATTATTATTATTAGTATTATTATTAGTATTATTATTATTATTATATACTCAAATCCTCCACCAACTCCACCTCAGATGTTTGTAAGCGCCTGTTGGACGCTGAAGAAACTACCACTCAAGATTCTTTCACATCATTCTTCCAATCATTCTTGGGAGGTTCCCCATACCTCCTTTCATCCGGCCAAGATTTATACACTCTATTGGTCAACGAATCTTCTGTCATCCTTTTTAAACGACCAGACAATCTCACAATCCTTCGTCTGCTCCCTTAATTATTCTTATAATACCACCAGGACATCGTAAAATGTCTTCACTTCTAATATCTTGCATAATATTCACACCACATGTTGATGTTAGACACGATATCTCCACTGTCTCCAGCCTCCTCCATACTGCAACATTCACAGACAGTGTTTTACTCCCTAGACACGATATCTCCACTGCCTCCTGCAACATCCACAAAGAGTGTTTTACTCCCTAGACACGATATCTCCACTGCCTCCTGCAACATCCACAAACAGTGTTTTACTCCCTAGGCACGATATCTCCACTGCCTCCTGCAACATCCACAAACAGTGTTTTACTCCCTAGACACGATATCTCCACTGCCTCCTGCAACATCCACAAACAGTGTTTTACTCCCTAGACACGATATCACCACTGCCTCCAGCCTTCTTCATACTGCAACATCCACAAACAGTGTTTTACTCCCTAGACACGATATCACCACTGCCTCCAGCCTCCTCCATAATGCAACATCCACAGTGTTTTACTCCCTAGACACGATATCACCACTGCCTCCAGCCTCCTGCAACATCCACAAACAGTGTTTTACTCCCTAGACACGATATCACCACTGCCTCCAGCTTCCTGCAACATCCACAAACAGTGTTTTACTCCCTAGACACGATATCACCATTGCCTCCAGCCTCCTCCATAATGCAACATCCACAGTGTTTTACTCCCTAGACACGATATCACCACTGCCTCCAGCCTCCTGCAACATCCACAAACAGTGTTTTACTCCCTAGACACGATATCACCACTGCCTCCAGCCTCCTCCATAATGCAACATCCACAGTGTTTTACTTCCTAGACACGATATCTCCATTGCCTCCAACCTCCTGCAACATCCACAGTGTTTTACTCCCTAGACACGATATCACCACTGCCTCCAGCCTCCTGCAACATCCACAAACAGTGTTTTACTCCCTAGACACGATATCACCACTGCCTCCAGCCTCCTGCAACATCCACAGTGTTTTACTCCCTAGACACGATATCACCACGGCCTCCAGCCTCCTGCAACATCCACAAACAGTGTTTTACTCCCTAGACACGATATCTCCACTGCCTCCAGCCTCCTGCAACTTCCACAAACAGTGTTTTACTCCCTAGACACGATATCTCCACTGCCTCCAGCCTCCTGCAACATTCACAAACAGTGTTTTACTCCATAGACACGATATCTCCACTGCCTCCAGCCTCCTGCAACATCCACAAACAGTGTTTTACTCCCTAGACACGATATCACCACTGCCTCCAGCCTCCTGCAACATCCATAGTGTTTTACTCCCTAGACACGATATCACCACTGCCTCCAGCCTCCTGCAACATCCACAAACAGTATTTTACTCACTAGACACGATATCTCCACTGCCTCCAGCCTCCTGCAACTTCCAAAAACAGTGTTTTACTCCCTAGACACGATATCACCACTGCCTCCAGCCTCCTGCAACATCCACAAACAGTGTTTTACTCCCTAGACACGATATCACCACTGCCTCCAGCCTCCTCCATAATGCAACATCCACAGTGTTTTACTTCCTAGACACGATATCTCCATTGCCTCCAACCTCCTGCAACATCCACAGTGTTTTACTCCCTAGACACGATATCACCACTGCCTCCAGCCTCCTGCAACATCCACAGTGTTTTACTCCCTAGACACGATATCACCACTGCCTCCAGCCTCCTGCAACATCCACAGTGTTTTACTCCCTAGACACGATATCACCACTGCCTCCAGCCTCCTGCAACATCCACAAACAGTGTTTTACTCCCTAGACACGATATCTCCACTGCCTCCAGCCTCCTGCAACTTCCACAAACAGTGTTTTACTCCCTAGACACGATATCTCCACTGCCTCCAGCCTCCTGCAACATTCACAAACAGTGTTTTACTCCCTAGACACGATATATCCACTGCCTCCAGCCTCCTGCAACATCCACAAACAGTGTTTTACTCCCTAGACACGATATCACCACTGCCTCCAGCCTCCTGCAACATCCACAGTGTTTTACTCCCTAGACACGATATCACCACTGCCTCCAGCCTCCTGCAACATCCACAAACAGTGTTTTACTCCCTAGACACGATATCTCCACTGCCTCCAGCCTTCTGCAACTTCCACAAACAGTGTTTTACTCCCTAGACACGATATCACCACTGCCTCCAGCCTCCTGCAACATCCACAAACAGTGTTTTACTCCCTAGACACGATATCACCACTGCCTCCAGCCTCCTCCATAATACAACATCCACAGTGTTTTACTTCCTAGACACGATATCTCCATTGCCTCCAACCTCCTGCAACTTCCACAAACAGTGTTTTACTCCCTAGACACGATATCACCACTGCCTCCAGCCTCCTGCAACATCCACAAACAGTGTTTTACTCCCTAGACACGATATCACCACTGCCTCCAGCCTCCTCCATAATGCAACATCCACAGTGTTTTACTTCCTAGACACGATATCTCCATTGCCTCCAACCTCCTGCAACATCCACAGTGTTTTACTCCCTAGACACGATATCTCCACTGCCTCCAGCCTCCTGCAACTTCCACAAACAGTGTTTTACTCCCTAGACACGATATCTCCACTGCCTCCAGCCTCCTGCAACATTCACAAACAGTGTTTTACTCCCTAGACACGAAATCTCCACTGCCTCCAGCCTCCTGCAACATCCACAAACAGTGTTTTACTCCCTAGACACGATATCACCACTGCCTCCAGCCTCCTGCAACATCCACAGTGTTTTACTCCCTAGACACGATATCACCACTGCCTCCAGCCTCCTGCAACATCCACAAACAGTGTTTTACTCCCTAGACACGATATCACCACTGCCTCCAGCCTCCTGCAACTTCCACAAACAGTGTTTTACTCCCTAGACACGATATCACCACTGCCTCCAGCCTCCTGCAACATCCACAAACAGTGTTTTACTCTCTAGACACGATATCACCACTGCCTCCAGCCTCCTGCAACATCCACAAACAGTGTTTTACTCCCATGCTAAAGTTCTGCTCCGGATTTATTCTGATGCTGTGTTAAATAATGAGCTTTTGTTCGAATCAGTAATATAATGTTTTCCCAAAACTGTAACCAACCAGAGTTTAAAATCAACCACTGTAACCTCGATGCATTCTGACGAGATAATTTTTTTTTATCTATGATACATTCCTCATTATGCCTCCAGTGACAAGCATTTCTTTGTGAACACAAAAGCTTAATACTCGTGCAACTTTCTTTCCCTCACGTATTTTTGGAATTTTCTCATCTTAATACATCTAATGTGCATTAAGTTTGCCTCTACCACTTCCTCATCTAACACATTCCAATTATTCACCATCTTGAGACTGAATTTTTTTTATTTCATTGCATCCCCTTGGCTCATTCCTATCTTTAACTTCCATCTATAATACCTGGTCTCTGTGTCTCGCATCTCGTAGAGTTTGTCTGCTGTTTAAAGTTCTTGTAGAAGCTACAGTCATGATGGGATAGCCTCCTGGTGGAGAGGGCGGCCTCAGCAATGCTTGAGAACGTGTTGCAAAAGGGGCAGAGCTCGCCTTCTGTCAGTGAGAGCTCCTCATGTAGGGGATTTTCAATTGGCTGTCTCTAATTCTTGTTCAGACACTCGCCAAGTGGTGGATGGTTGTGGTGTGTGTAGTGTTTGGTTGTGGTGGGTGATTGTGGTGGGTGATTGTGGTAGATGACTGTGGTGGCTGGTTGTGGTGAATGGCTGTGGTGGGTGGATGTGGCAATTGATTGTGGTGGGTGGTTGGGGTGGGTGGCTATGGAGGGTGGCTGTGGTGAGTACTGGAAAACACGAACAGGAGAACATTAAGAATTAAGAACGCGTGAAGATGCTCACACCTGCCCGGGCTTTTCGGGTGAGGCTGGCGTCTCATCTCCGCCTGCCAGATGTTCATTCATCTCAGAAGACCCTCAGATGTCTTATTAAAATTTAAATTTCCCTACAGCTAGGAGCTCCAAGTAATATGTGACTCGCTGACTTGCCCGGCAAACCGTCAAGTATTGCCATTGATTTCCAGGATTCCAGACTTGGCCGCTAGAGGGGAGCGCGCGCCCCATATCGATTCGTCTTTTCATCCCAATCTCTTGAAATTTATCTCGAATTTTGAATTGGTGGAATCATTCATTAGTGATGTGAGTAGGGGATGAAGGGGTGAAAGGTGAGGTTGGGGTTCTACAGGAGGTTAAATAAGGGGAGAAGGGGCGCTCGAAGGGGGTGAAATTGTGTAGCATCTGTAGCCGACGTCGTGACTCTGGCAGGGATGAGGACTCGAGGTGGAGTTGTGTGGGAACTCTGGTGTCACTCGGAGACGTCCTCTCCAGCCACACACAACGGTGAGTACCACACGCTTTCTCCCGCACTCTTCGCACTCTGACGCCACCACCACGGCGCCCACCCTTCAGCAGCACGCCCACGGAGGCGCACCAACCCCTCCTCTACACATCCCCGCCGGCCAAAAAGACTGTCTTCCCCTGGAATACAGGAAAAAGACCAGAAACTAATGGACCGGCTGGTCTCAGTGCGGGGGTGGGCGTGTGCTCCGGCCACTAAAAAAAAAAATTGCTTCTCTGAGATCTGCAATTTTTCACTCTTTTCAAATGCATTTAATTGGGGGATTATAGGCAGTTAAACAGCCTCTATTTACCATTGGTCTCGATAAATGCTCAATGTTGTGACAGTGGACGGGGTTATAGAATGGCGTGTGTGCGTGTGTACTCTGGCTACACTAATATTATTATCCAGCCCAGTGACCGACATGCTAGTACACTGTACCTACTGACCTAGTACACTGTACCTACTGACCTACTAGTACACTGTACCTACTGACCTAGTACACTGTACCTACTGACCTAGTACACTGTACCTACTGACCTACTAGTACACTGTACCTACTGACCTAGTACACTGTACCTACTGACCTACTAGTACACTGTAGCTACTGACCTACTAGTACACTGTAGCTACTGACCTACTAGTACACTGTACCTACTGACCTACTAGTACACTGTACCTACTGACCTACTAGTACACTGTAGCTACTGACCTGCTAGTACACTGTAGCTACTGACCTGCTAGTACACTGTAGCTACTGACCTGCTAGTACACTGTAGGTACTGACCTGCTAGTACACTGTAGCTACTGACCTGCTAGTACACTGTAGCTACTGACCTGCTAGTACACTGTAGCTACTGACCTGCTAGTACACTAGCTACTGACCTGCTAGTACACTGTAGCTACTGACCTGCTAGTACACTGTAGCTACTGACCTGCTAGTACACTAGCTACTGACCTGCTAGTACACTGTAGCTACTGACCTGCTAGTATACTGTAGCTACTGACCTGCTAGTACACTGTAGCTACTGACCTGCTAGTACACTGTAGCTACTGACCTGCTAGTACACTGTAGCTACTGACCTGCTAGTACACTGTAGCTACTGACCTGCTAGTACACTGTAGCTACTGATCTGCTAGTACACTGTAGCTACTGACATACTAGTACACTGTACCTACTGACCTACTAGTACACTGTACCTACTGACCTACTAGTACACTGTAGCTACTGACCTACTAGTACACTGTAGCTACTGACCTACTAGTACACTGTACCTACTGACCTACTAGTACACTGTAGCTACTGACCTACTAGTACACTGTACCTACTGACCTACTAGTACACTGTACCTACTTGATTCCTGACTAGTACACTGTACCTACTGACCTACTAGTACACTGTACCTACTGACCTACTAGTACACTGTACCTACTGACCTACTAGTACACTGTACCTACTGACCTACTAGTACACTGTACCTACTGACCTACTAGTACACTGTACCTACTGACCTACTAGTACACTGTACCTACTGACCTACTAGTACACTGTACCTACTGACCTACTAGTACACTGTACCTACTGACCTACTAGTACACTGTACCTACTGACCTACTAGTACACTGTACCTACTGACCTACTAGTACACTGTACCTACTGACCTACTAGTACACTGTACCTACTGACCTACTAGTACACTGTACCTACTGACCTACTAGTACACTGTACCTACTGACCTACTAGTACACTGTACCTACTGACCTACTAGTACACTGTACCTACTGACCTACTAGTACACTGTACCTACTGACCTACTAGTACACTGTACCTACTGACCTACTAGTACACTGTACCTACTGACCTACTAGTACACTGTACCTACTGACCTACTAGTACACTGTACCTACTGACCTACTAGTACACTGTACCTACTGACCTACTCAGTACTCCCTACACAGACACCTTTGTTCCAGGGCCTCAATTACTGCTTCTCTGACCACTCTGGCTTACTGTACGAACTTCTCTGACCACTCTGGCTTACTGTACGAACTTCTCTGACCACTCTGGCTTACTGTACGAACTTCTCTGACCACTCTGGCTTACTATACGAGCTTCTCTGACCACTCTGGCTTACTGTACGAACTTCTCTGACCACTCTGGCTTACTATACGAACTTCTCTGACCACTCTGGCTTACTATACGAGCTTCTCTGACCACTCTGGCTTACTGTACGAACTTCTCTGACCACTCTGGCTTACTATACGAGCTTCTCTGACCACTCTGGCTTACTGTACGAACTTCTCTGACCACTCTGGCTTACTGTACGAACTTCTCTGACCACTCTGGCTTACTGTACGAACTTCTCTGACCACTCTGGCTTACTGTACGAACTTCTCTGACCACTCTGGCTTACTGTACGAACTTCTCTGACCACTCTGGCTTACTGTACGAACTTCTCTGACCACTCTGGCTTACTGTACGAACTTCTCTGACCACTCTGGCTTATTGTACGAACTTCTCTGACCACTCTGGCTTACTGTACGAACTTCTCTGACCACTCTGGCTTACTGTACGAACTTCTCTGACCACTCTGGCTTACTGTACGTGTTATATAAAGAAGGAAGGATCGTTATGGGGTCAGTTCCTAATGGCTATAATCATAACCTTAATTTTTAAAAGGGTAGACTGGTAAGCCAGTGGAAGGCCTCGGTCAGATGACCAATAGCTCCAGTGGTGGGTCATCGTATGATTAAGACCAGCGTCAGGAAACAGGACAAGTGTTTCCTGACGCGGGTCTTAGTCATATGATGACCCTCAGCTGGAGCTTTTGGTCATCTGCCCGAGGCCTTCCACTGGCTTACCCCTCCACCCCTTTAAAAATTAAGATTATAAGTATAATCACCATTGGCATTCTGAGAGATTATCTCCGGCCTTCTGCACGGAGTACCGAGGCTCCACGACCTGTGTTGAATAACCTAATGGGTTTAGCGCTTCATAAAGGCCTGTACAGCCCTGCAACTTCGATCATATAACTAACATGTATAATTCTGCCTCCCTTCTGTGTGTGTGTGGGGGGGGGAGAGTGTCCTTACCGATTTGTGTTTGCGGGGGTGAAATCTGAGCTCCTGGCCCAGCCTCTTAAACCACAATCGCCGGACTTACTGGTTGCTGGACTCGTGGGTCCTGTCATACCTACTCCTGAAGCTGTGTACTGAGTTTGCCCCTGCCATTTTTTTCATCCTGCTCATTCCACTCACATACCATCCTGAGGCTGCAAGAGTATTTCCTCACATTCCTGTGGTTCATTGTGTCTTCGGTTATCATCGGTGTCTTCTCTTCTCTGTGTCTCGCATTGAAAACCAATCTGTCCTTATCTCTGGAATATCGTCTTGAGTATCTTTAATGTCATAATCATGTCTCATTAGTTTCGCCACACAGTGGCTTCATCAGTCCTATGCAAAGAAGAATGGTGAAGATTAGGAGTCGATGTAATCAGTCCACCAATCTTTTCAAGATTGTTGGACTGATTACATCAACTCCAGGTTGAGGGACTGATTACCTCAAACTCCTTCTGATCTTCACCATTCTTCTTTGCATAGGACTGATGAAGCCATTGTGTGGCGAAACGTTGAAGTTACTTATGGATCCGCCTCTACCGTTGCACTGGCTACGTCATTCTACTTCCTGACCTCTCTGAGGCTGAAGAAGTGTTTCCTGACAGCACTATGACTCATCTGTGTTTCTTTTTTAACTTGGCGTACCTGAGACCCGCTTCTCAAACAGCCTCGTCCTCTCCACCCTATCAGTTCCTCTCAGTATTTTATACGTCGTAATCGTGTCTCCTCTGATCCTTCTCTAGTGTTGTCGGGTTTAGCTCCTCTAGCCTCTCCTCACAGCTCCTACCCCTCAAACATTTGCACTTCTTTTCCATTGTGGGCGGGTGTGAGTTAGACCTGCCTAGCATGGGCCAGTAGGCATGCAGCAGTGCTCTTTCCTTCTTAAGTGGGTGTGAGTTAGACCTGCCTAGCATGGGCCAGTAGGCATGCAGCAGTGCTCTTTCCTTCTTAAGTGGGTGTGAGGTTTAGACCTGCCTAGCATGGGCCAGTAATAGTGCTCCTTCTTAAGTTTTTATGAGTCATGAGCTGCGGGTTCCATGGTGGCGCTGCAGACTCCAGGAATTGCGCGACATGTGCCGTATATAAGGGCAGGTTAGCGTTTATGGAGGCACTTAACCGGTTTATGTTCAGTTAACTGTTGATATATTCTCGAGGAAAGTGCTCGGTACTATGCTCACCCCGAGACCCTGTGTGTGTGTGTGTGTGTGTGTGTGTGTGTGTGTAGGCGTGGTTACTCACACATTAAGCCGTCATTCACCTGTCGGTCCTGGGTTAGAAACACGCACACACAAGGAGCGTACCTCAGCCGTACCCTGCACCTGCGTGCCAGCCCCGCCCCCTGCGTACACTAGCATGCAGCTCCGTACCCCCGCGAGGCACACCCACGGTATACCGTGCAGCGTTATAGTGCCAGGATGGTCGGTGGCACCCTGGTGGCCCTGCTGGTGGCACTGGTGGCCCTGCTGGTGGCACTGGTGGCCTTGCTGGCGGCACTCTTGTTTAAAGAGGATGAACAGAGGGAGTCAGTGTCCGCGTTCCACCTCTGGCATCTCAGTCCTGCCCACACGGGTTTAGCGCACCGTCTTTAATATAATGATAATAACAATAATAATAGTAATAATGATGCATATACTACTACTACTACTACTACTACTACTACTACTACTAATAATAATAATAATAATAATAATACTATACTGTATATTCTGTGCTAAAGTATTTATCTTGACCAAATGCACTGATTTTGAAGGAAATGATGGTTTTTGAAGAGGGAGTGGCGGTTTTTGAAGAGGGTGGTGGGTTTTTGAAGAGGGGATTAGTGTTAATAGAACGAGAATCTGAAAATGTCTGAAACGTGCTTTTAAATCCCGAGGGAACTGGGCAAATTCGGAGTGTATTGTGTAAATTCTGAGTGAACTGTGTAAATCCTGCGTGAAATGTGTAAATCCTGAGTGAACTGTGTAAATCATGAGTGAACTGTGTAAATCCTGCGTGAATTGTGTAAATCCTGAGTGAACTGTGTAAATCTTGCGTGAATTGTGTAAATTCTGAGTGAACTGTGTAAATCCTGAGTGAATTGTGTAAATCCTGCGTGAATTGTGTAAATCTTGCGTGAATTGTGTAAATTCTGAGTTTACTGTGTAAATCCATAGGGAATTGTGTAAATCCTGAGTTAATTGTGTAAATCCTGAGTGAACTGTAAATAATCCTGAATGAATTGTGTAAATTCTGATTGAACTGTGTAAATCCTGAGTGAATTGTGTAAATCCTGACCTATTAATTTTTTTCATTTCACGTTCAGGGCTCCTAGTGAAGAGCTCTTGTTCCAGGGATTTGGAGCTGCTCTCCTTCCCCTGGGATCAATAGTGATTACCTTCCCCCAAGAGCTGTAGGACACCTTAGGGTTTAGCGTTCTTTTTCAAGAGTGTAATAATAATAATTAGTAATAATAATAATAATAATATAATTAGTCATAATAATAACAATAATTAATAATAATTAGCCATTATAATAATAATAATTAATAATAATAATAATAATAATAATAATAATAATAATAATACAAAGCCAGTACCATTTCGGAGGAAATTTTAGAGGTTTCGCCCAGTCCTGGTTAATTAGGTTGAAAGCCTATCTACCACACGAGGGAAACGTAACCTGCTCACCACCAGACAATACTTTAATACCTAAAATGTTAAGTAAATCATTAGTGTATATATATACACACTTCTCAGTGTGTATATGTCGTGCCGAATAGGTAAAACTTGCGATTTTGGCTTAAATAGCAACGCTGTATTTGCCGAATAAGGCAAGCGAAGATGTGTGTATGCAATAATTTTGTGAAAAACTCTTAACGTAACAAAAAACAATTACTTTGTTGTTTATTATATTGTTTTGTTGATTCGCCGGTACTCTCCCGGTCCGGGCTTTTCCCAGGTGGTGACCCGGCCTTGGCTCCGTCTTGACAGTGTCAGACTTATGTCTGCCATGGGAGGAGGTACAAGTACCCCCTCAGTGTCTGGGAATAATTGTCCCCAGGCATAGCCACACTTCCCACCCACACGGGGCTCGTAGGGAGAAGCTAGGCCTATCTGGTCTACCATCTTCACCACTCCAGGGAGGCTGAGGGGATGAGCAAGCTCCAGCTGTGGCACCTACCCTGCCCTAAAAGGACTGGGCATGGTGTCAATTATCGTTATTTTGATTAGGCTTATGAAGATAAAATATCTTCAAAAATTTTTCTTCCACAATTTATATGCAAAATTCATTTTAATATAACCTAAAAGGCAATGCACTTTTCATAGATTACTTTCTAAGCAAATTTAATCTAACAACAAAAAACTGAATTAAAAATTTCCTCTACAGGTAATTCAAATATATACATTTATAAAAAAAAAGAAAACTGTAAAAGCCGGCGCCTTTAATACCATTGACTGCGTTCGTGGAGGATTCCCACGCGTGATTGGATCCGGATTTGGAAGTAATAGAACGCGACAATATCCGGGTTTATTTTGGTCCCAGACTCTACCATTTGAGGTTTATTTTAGAATGGCCGTGAAGAGGGACTAACTATGGTAGATGGAGAGGATTGTGGATGAGGTAGAGATCTCTTTGGAATGGCTGTGGAGGGGAGCTATAGTAATGGAGATATGTAGTTGAGATATTTTAGAATAGTTGTGATGGAGGACTATAGAAGGTGGAGAGGGTTGTAGATGTGGTGGAGAGGGTTGATGTTTGGTTGAGAGGGACTTTGTTGGTGGGTTAATGGCTTTGTAAGATACAAACCATACCACGGGTGGGGTCTCTCTCTCTCTCTCTCTCTCTCTCTCTCTCTCTCTCTCTCTCTCTCTCTCTCTCTCTCTCTCTCTCTCTCTCTCTCTCTCTCACACAATGGAAATTATTTATATGAAGATAAAACAACGAAAAATCATTAACACCATAAGTAGCTGGTGGGCGGCAGCGTGTGGGCGGCAGGGTGTGGGTAGCATCGTGTGGGTGGCAGGGTGTGTGTGGCAGGGTATGGGTAGCAGCGTGTGGGCGGCAGGGTGTGGGTAGCAGCGTGTGGGTGGCAGCGTGTGGGTGGCAGTGTGGGGGGGGGGCAAAGTGAGCAGCAGAATGTATGGGTGTCAAAAATGACCGAATTTCTTCGAGAGAAAATTGGGCTAATTTTTTTGAGAAATAAAATAGGTCTTGAAAACTATAATGAGTGGGGGACCCGCACTATTATTTTTGACGTTTCGCTCATTGTGTAGATTCACTGAGTCCCGTTTCACTCTGGGTAGATTATTATTATTATTATATTATTATTATTATTATTATTATTATTATTATTATTATTATAATCAAGGGGGAGTGCTAAACCCGTAGGATTATGCAGTGCCTGTGGGGGGTATTCAGGCTTAATTCAGGGAACCGGAAAACAGATCCAATTCCCTAGATCAAGAGCCCCTCACCAACATCTAGGAAAACACTGGGTAGAGCTTCATTAAGTCGTGTTTCACTCTGGGTAGAGCTGTTACACTGTGTAGAGCTTTATCATGTATTGTTCTTGATTAGAGCTTTATCATGCATCGTTCTGTGTAGAGCTTTACCATGTATTGTTCTTGATTAGAGCTTTATCAAGTCATGTTTACACTGTGTGTAGAGCTTTATCATGCATCGTTCTGTGTAGAGCTTAACCATATATTACTCTTGATTAGAGCTTTATCAAGTCATGTTTACACTGTGTAGAGCTTAATCATGCATCGTTCGGTATAGAGCTTTACCATGTATTACTCTTGATTAGAGCTTTATCAAGTAATGTTTATGCTGTTTAGAGCTTTATCATACATCGTTCTGTGTAGAGCTTTACCATGTATTACTCTTGATTAGAGCTTTATCAAGTCATGTTTACACTCTGTGTAGAGCTTTATCATGCATCGTTCTGTGTAGAGCTTTACCATGTATTACTCTTGATTAGAGCTTTATCAAGTCATGTTTACACTCTGTGTAGAGCTTTATCATACATCGTTCGGTGTAGAGCTTTACCATATTACTCTTGATTAGAGCTTTATCAAGTCATGTTTACACTCTGTGTAGAGCTTTATCATACATCGTTCTGTGTAGAGCTTTACCATGTATTACTCTTGATTAGAGCTTTATAAAGTCATGTTTACACTGTGTAGAGCTTTATCATGCATCGTTCGGTATAGAGCTTTACCATATATTACTCTTGATTAGAGCTTTATCAAGTCATGTTTACACTCTGTGTAGAGCTTTATCATGCATCGTTCTGTGTAGAGCTTTACCATGTATTACTCTTGATTAGAGCTTTATCAAGTCATGTTTACACTCTGTGTAGAGCTTTATCATGCATCGTTCTGTGTAGAGCTTTACCATGTATTGCTCTTGATTAGAGCTTTATCAAGTCATGTTTACACTGTGTAGAGCTTTATCATGCATCGTTCTGTGTAGAGCTTTACCATGTATTGCTCTTGATTAGAGCTTTATCAAGTCATGTTTACACTCTGTGTAGAGCTTTATCATGCATCGTTCTGTGTAGAGCTTTACCATGTATTACTCTTGATTAGAGCTTTATCAAGTCATGTTTACACTCTGTGTAGAGCTTTATCATGCATCGTTCTGTGTAGAGCTTTACCATGTATTGCTCTTGATTAGAGCTTTATCAAGTCATGTTTAAACTGTGTAGAGCTTTACCATGCATTGTTCTGTATAGAGCTTTACCAAACCATAAAATTCAATTCTGCAGTGCCTGTCCCTCAATATAGACAGCATTGCAATATTTATTGAAAGTCAAAGATGCTATATACACCGTGAGGTGTATGGCTCTCAGTGTATATACACAGTGTATATACACTGAGATTGTACATTAATCCTTAATTTAAAGATTCGTGTATTCTTGACTGGTGGTGACCAGTCAAGAATACATAGTTAATCCAATAAACTAGATCTCGTGTAGTGGATAGATTTTAAACCCAATACATTAGCTCTAGTGTAGTCGATAGACTTAATCCAATAAACCAAGTCTCGTAAAGATGGCAGATTTAAACCTCTGAACCAACTTTCGTGTAGACGATAGATTTAAACCCAATAGATTTAAAAATTGGTTTTAGCCAATAGATTTAAACTCAATATATTTAAAATTAGGTTTTAAACCAACCGATTTAAACCCAATAGATTTAAAACCAATAATTTTAAAAATAGGTTATAAGCCAATAGATTTAAACCCAATAAACCAACTCTCCTTGTAGTTCATAGACTTAATTCAATAAACTCTCGTGTATTCGATATATTTAAACCCGTTAAACCCACTCGTTGGTCTATCTACCAGTTGCTGAGTACCTTTATAAAGAGACAAGAGAACAAATATGCTATTCATTTCCCATCTTTGTGAATCAATTACCATATTTTTAGGCTGTGTTCCATATCATATTTGCCTATTTTTCGTATAAATTTGAAAAATTTCATTTGTCCACATACCTGATTTTTTTTGATGATTGCAAGTGTATGTGCCTCTTTTAGCATAATATCCATTAGTAAATCCTTGATAAATATTACGTATTCTATTCTTATAGACCTGGTCTGTGTGCTATATTCTTATAGACCTGGTATGTGTGTTATATTCTTATAGACCTGGTCTGTGTGCTATATTCTTATAGACCTGGTCTGTGTGCTATATTCTTATAGATCTGGTCTGTGTGCTATATTCTTATAGACCTGGTATGTGTGCTATATTCTTATAGACCTAGTCTGTGTGCTATATTCTTATAGACCTGGTCTGTGTGCTATATTCTTATAGACCTAGTCTGTGTGCTATATTCTTATAGACCTGGTCTGTGTGCTATATTCTTATAGACCTGGCCTGTGTGCTATATTCTTATAGACCTGGCCTGTGTGCTATATTCTTATAGACCTGGTCTGTGTGCTATATTCTTATAGACCTGGTCTGTGTGCTATATTCTTATAGACCTGGTCTGTGTGTTATATTCTTATAGACCTGGTCTGTGTGCTATATTCTTATAGACCTGGTCTGTGTGCTATATTCTTATAGACCTGGTATGTGTGTTATATTCTTATAGACCTGGTCTGTGTGCTATATTCTTATAGACCTGGTCTGTGTGTTATATTCTTATAGACCTGGTCTGTGTGCTATATTCTTATAGACCTGGTCTGTGTGCTATATTCTTATAGACCTAGTCTGTGTGCTATATTCTTATAGACCTGGTCTGTGTGTTATATTCTTATAGACCTGGTCTGTGTGCTATATTCTTATAGACCTAGTCTGTGTGCTATATTCTTATAGACCTGGTCTGTGTACTATATTCTTATAGACCTGGTCTGTGTGCTATATTCTTATAGACCTAGTCTGTGTGCTATATTCTTATAGACCTGGTCTGTGTGCTATATTCTTATAGACCTGGTCTGTGTGCTATTCTTAGAGTTCTGAGACACGCGATCAGAAAGGCTCTCAGAAAAATTCTTCTGAGCGCTGTTTACACAGAGAAAAGCCTTGGTAATCCCTGCAGGATCAAATGAAGACATATACTGTGATAGTGGTTGTTGTTGTGGTAGTGGTGGTAGGGAGGGGTGGTAGCGTAGGTTGGTATTAAGTACTCAAAAGTAAGATGGGAAGGTGATACAAAAGCTGTCGTATTCTTTTTCCCATCAAGACGTCAGTGCCATTCACTAAATCTTTCTTCTTCGTCCTCCTCCTCTTCTTCTTCCTCCCTACCATTCTCCCTCTCTTCCTCCCTCCTTCTTCCCTACCATTCTCCCTCTCTTCCTCCCCCTTCCTTCCCAGCAGCTCCTGGGTATATGGTGAGGGCTGCCCACCAAGATATGAGAGGATCACTTCACACTCCTGAGTGTTCATTGTTGACAGTGATTCACTTAAGAAACTTCCTTATGAAAGTCCTTGAGAGAAACTTCAAGATACCTGGACATACATCCTCGGGATATATACACTGAGAGGTGTATTTCTCTCAGCGTATATATGCTGAGAGTTTACTTTAATCCCTATAATAGCAATTAGAGTATTCTTGTCTTGTGTAAAGAATATTCGCAGCCCATTAATTCCGTGAACCAGGTGAACTAGATCTTTTATAATAGGAAGAGGAGGAAGAAGAATGGGTAGGTGGGGAAGAGCGTGGACTGGTGGGAATAGAGAAAAAGGAAGAGGAACGGGTGCCACGAAGAACGTGAACTGGCGTGAGCAAAGGAACCACATAGCGTTTGGATAAACGCAAAACAGTCATATGTGACCCGAGTATAGATAAGGTGGCTCCAGTTCTTCTGATCAAGAGCCCTTCACCGACTTGAAGGCACACCTGTTGAAGGGGAAAGGAGGGGAAATTTATAGGTGGAAAAGCACCTTTTCCTCTGTTCTCCAGGTCATGCTCCACACGGGAGATGTAATGAAATCAACATTCACCTTTGTGTGTGCTGGGTGCGTTGGTGTCTTTATGGTCCCTATCTCACCCACCACCACTCCTGCAGACACTCTGTCTTGCACTCAATGCAAGGATAGTACACACCCCTCCCATGGGAGACATTGGTCTCAGCCACTCCCACGACAGGGAGCCAAGGCCGGGTCATCATCTGGAAAAGACCAGAGCAAGGAGAGGCTGTTACATCCTGCAAACATTGTCTTGCATACAATGCAGGGACAGTACACCAGAGGCTGTTACATCCTGCAAACACTGTTTTGCAGGGACAGTACGCCAGAGGCTGTTACATCCTGCAAACATTGTCTTGCATACAATGCAGGGACAGTACACCAGAGGCTGTTACATCCTGCAGACACTGTTTTGCAGGGACAGTACGCCAGAGGCTGTTACATCCTGCAGACACTGTCATGCAGAGACTGCTTCTACATCCTGCAGACGCTGCAGGAACCGTACCCTGGAGGCAGTTTCCACCTCCTGCAGCAGAAACCGCCAGAGTTATCTAGTTACTGCAGAATATTGCAGATATTCTTTCTAGGGAGATTAAAAAGTGCTTCCTTCACCCTGCTGGAGCTACCACCTTTAAGACTGCTTCCTGCTGCTGCTGACACCTTTTAGACTGCTTCCTGCTGCTGCTGACACCTTTTAGACTGCTTCCTGCTGCTAGTGCTGACATATTTTACACTGTCCTGCTGCCCTGCTGGAGGTGACACCTGCAGAAATTATGCCTTACTGTTAGTTGAAAACAAATTTGTTCACTTCAACACTAACAACTTTGTTCACTTCAACACTAACAACTTTGTTCACTTCAACACTAACAACTTTGTTCACTTCAACACTAACAACTTTGTTCACTTCAACACTAACAACTTTGTTCACTTCAACACTAACAACTTTGTTCACTTCAACACTAACAACTTTGTTCACTTCAACACTAACAACTTTGTTCACTTCAACACTTACAACTTTGTTCATCTTAACACTAACAACTTTGTTCACTTCAACACTAACAACTTTGTTCACTTCAACACTAACAAATTTGTTCACTTCAACACTAACAACTTTGTTCACTTCAACACTAACAACTTTGTTCATCTTAACAACTTTGAGACAGGGTTTCCGAAATGCTTCGAATATAAAAACAATTCTCAATTTTTTCTTATATCTTTGTCTTTTAGGCTCAGTATTTTTACTCTCATCTAGTGTGTACTCACCTAGCTTTGGTTGCAGGGTCGAGTCACGGCTCCTGTGTGTGTACTCAAATATATGTGGTTACAGGGATCGAATCTTAATACCTGCCCATGTGTGTGTATTTGCCTATTTGTGGTTGCAGGTGTCGATTCACAGCTCCTGGCGGGGCCAGGAGCTGTGTGCGTGTGATAATCCTCTCCATACCTTCAAATATTATGCGTGTCAACGATACTCTCCACTGGTTTAATGTTACCTGTCTGTCCTCTAATTTTGGACTAACTTTGCTGTCTTCCTCACCTATGACAGTTAACCCTCGATCATTTGACATGTTTGAGATTTTAGCCAGTGACTCAGACAGTGTCGTTGCTCCCTCCTTCACAACCCAAGGAGAGATATTATCTGGTCCCACGGCCTTCAAGGTATATCTAACTCCCTTATTAGTTTATTCACCTCTTTTTCTACTCCTGGTAACCCTTTTGGGGCCTAGTTCCTAGGCCTTTTGTGTATCCATATGCTCTTGCGCTGCCCTCCACTGGATGGATATGAAGTGCCCAATAAACTAGCCACTTCGGTGGCAAAATCTAAAATCTTCTGTTGTGTGTATTGGTTTGCAGTGGTCGTTGAGATACACTTTCTCTTTGACTCTGGGCTGTACTCTGCCTCTTGTCTTCACCTCTGTTCCAGTGACCTGGCACTATATCAGATTGAACTTCAGCAGCTACATGTGGGACCACATGTGCAACCTCTCCAGGTCTCTCTGTCCTCTCCTCTTCTGATCTCTCACAGTAACTTTACATCTTCGCCAAAATATCGGAGAATATCTTAAATATCATCGGAGAATATCTTAAATATTTTCTTCAATTCATCGTAGACTTCCTGGTTATTTCTTGTGAGAGTTCCTCATTCCTTTTCCAGGCTAATTTTTACCTGGTCTTTCGTGTTGTCTGTGGTGGTTTTACGACTCACCAGCCGCGAGTTCAATCATCCCCCCGTACTGTGATTTGTTTACAATCGTGTCTGGTGGTGGTTTCATAGCATTTTTATTCAGATTCGGCTTTTGATGCTATGTTATTTCCAAATTGTCGCTCATTTTCTCTCTAACCCATAAATATTCCCCCCCCCCCACTCTTCTCCTTCCTTCCCTGTTTATTCTACATTTTCGTATCCTATCATTTTTCCGTGTTCTTCACTTCTAGATTCTGTGACTCTACGTCAGGCGCAACAATGGATTCACTCTCTTCATTCCATTGCTGCTTCTGTGAATGAGTTCCTCTTCTGTGTCCTGGCAGCTTCCAGTTGTATAATCCATTACTTCATGCATTGTCCCACTATCCAGGTCGCTTTCCCGCTGCGCTGCTGCAGGAGCCACCTGCCACTACGCTGCTGCAGGAGCCACCTGCCACTACGCTGCTGCAGGAGCCACCTGCCACTGTGCTGCGTCAGATTCACTTAGGGTGAATACTTAGTCTATCTTTCCTGATTTATTTTCTCTGGTTATGTCTTCTCACAGGTTGAGGCATAATATTTTCCACTTCCCTCTTTATCATAAGCGTTCCTCGGTATGCCATCCAGTTCCCTTAATCCATTTCTTCGTGGTTAAAGTATCTCCTGATCAGCAGGGTTGTAATGTACACTTGGAGGGCTTTCAGACCCTCTTAGTTGTTGTGTTTTTTTGTTTGTCTTCTAAGTATGTGTGAGGCATCTTACGGAACCCTCCATAGCATCAGGCAAAACTTAAGGAAGAGAAGAGATGGCCAAGTGAGAGGTGAAACTAGGGAGAGACGGAGAAATGAGCAACTACAGGAGGAGAGGAGGAAGAGGAGGTAAGATGATGGAAGAGAGGAAAGGGGTGAGAGAATGAAATATTCAGAGGGAGACAGGCAGAAAGGGATAGAGAACAGAAGCAGTGGATTAGGAAGCAAGATTGAACGAGAGACTGGAGACGCACCTAGGTAAGGTACAGGATGAATATCTGCCAATCCCTGTTCCACACTGACATTTATATACATAAAGAATGTCTGTATGTGTCGAGGGAAGGAGGAGAAGCCATGAATATATCAAGAGATTCAAAACTCTGCCATTTCTTGGGCGTCGCTGATGACTCCACCTCACGGGGTCTGAGAGAGAGAGAGAGAGAGAGAGAGAGAGAGAGACAGAGAGAGAGAGAGAGACAGACAGAGAGAGAGAGACCAACACTACAAAGAACCCAGAGAATCCCCCAGTAACACGTATCAACCAGGCTGTCTGCAGCACTACACCCCAGAAATCCATAAGATAACATAGTGTATAGAGAATTTAGCTCGTATTTCTAGACTAAAAACGTTGAATCGTGCAATTGACAACGATGAAAAAGCATTTGGATATTGCAGAGGTGTGATATAGTCTCGTTGCAAGCAACGGCATGAGTTGCAAGGGTCATTAAGGCTGCGCATCACCACAGGAATAATCAATAAATTAGTTATTAAAGGTTAGGTAAGGAAACAGGGCAAGTGTTTCCTGACGCGGGTCTTAGATGGTGACCCGCCGTTGGAGCTTTTGGTCATCTGACAGAAGCCTTCCGCTGGCTTACCCCTCCACCTCTTCTAAAATCATAGTTATGATTATAACAATTAGTATAGTAATTTATTAGTAGATAATTCTCAATATTTATAAAATAAGGACACCGCATATATACATTTTTAAAAAAATTATGTAATTTTAATATATATTCATGATCACTGTTTATAAATTATAATAAGCAACTATATTAATAATGATGCAATTTTTTTAAATATACCTAAAATCCAACAGGTAATCACAAACATGATGAAGATTGAGATACTTATGCAACATTTAGGAATGTTTATTAAGGGATTGTTCCTCCACACAGTGACTTCATCAGTCCAATACAAAGCAGAGAGGGGTAAGTAGAGGAGGAGTTTGAGGTAATCAGTCCCTCAGCCAGGACTAGATGTGTTCAGTCCATCAATCTCGTAGAAAGTGAGGGACTGATTACCTCAAACCCCTCCTCTCCTTACCCCTCTCTGCTTTGTATTGGACTGATGAAGCCACTGTGTGGCGAAACGTTACCTTAATAAAGATTCCCATATGTTGCATAAGTGTCTCAGTCTTCAACATGTCGGTCAAATCACAAACATCACGAACCATTTCAATGACTTGAAATATTTTGTTTAGTTAGCCATAGAGAGAGAGAATTGGTATTTATCTAGACTTACGCCCCTTAGGGGAGGGTCCTTGATGCTGGTGAGGGGCTCTTAATCTAGGGAACTGAATCTGTGCTCCAGTTACCTGAAGTGACCATGAATACCTTCCCCCCCCTTCCCCACAGGAACTGTACAATCCCTACGGGCTTACCGCTTCCCATAATAATAATAATCCAGATTTACACAATTTATACTAAAAAATGTATCAAAATACAATGCAACGACCTTGATTACTACATTACACCTCAGTTATGCAAACTACTGCATTAAATGACACCACAGTTCCCTGACTCTCTCAAGGAACAATGTAAACACTAGGTGGCAGTAGTATTTAAATGCCTCATTCACCTACCATTAAATGTCCACAAATTTAAATGTCTGTGACGCGCCAGGGTAAACTAACTTCAGTACATTATATGACCTAAGACTGTTGAGATATATATATATATATATACAGTATATATATATATATATATATATATATATATATATATATATATATATATATATATATATATATATATATATACGTATATATATACGAGTGTATATGTGTTCAGAGTTCACCTTCATCCCCTATTTTCTATATTAATTATTCTTTGCTGGTGAACCTGTTGTTAGTGTGCACCTAACAACAGGTTAGTGTGCACCTAACAACAGGTTAGTGTGCACCTAACAACAGGTTAGTGTGCACCTAACAACAGGTTAGTGTGCACCTAACAACAGGTTAGTGTGCACCTAACAACAGGTTAGTGTGCACCTAACATCAGGTTAGTGTGCACCTAACAACAGGTTAGTGTGCACCTAACAACAGGTTAGTGTGCACCTAACAACAGGTTAGTGTGCACCTAACAACAGGTTAGTGTGCACCTAACAACAGGTTAGTGTGCACCTAACAACAGGTTAGTGTGCACCTAACAACAGGTTAGGTGCAGACTTAATGACCCTCGTGTGGTCGACGGACTTTAACACCCATTAACTTAACTAAGTTTCTCGTTAACATACTGTTACCATTATCAGGAATAATTTGTGGAATGTGACGAGACCCAATACTAACCAACGTTAACAACTGGAAATACTACAGCATTAAAGACGAGAGAGAGAGAGAGAGAAAGAAAGGAGAGAGAGAGAGAAAGGAGATAAAGGAGAGAACCCTATGAAAAAAAAAATAAACTCACCATAACCAGATAAATTATTATTATTATTATTATTATTATTATTATTATTATTATTATTATTATTTCGGAAAAAAACATAATCTTCAGAATTATTATCACAAAGTTGTATAAATTGTAAGTTTTCTAAAAAAAAATATTATTAAAATTGACCCAACTCAAAGTGACTGCCCCATTGATGAGGTCGATCACCATGCCCAGCCCTTCTAGGGCAGGGTAGGTGCCAAGGCTGGAGCTTGCTACCATCTGCGGCTCGCAAGTCTGCCCTTCCTGTCCGCCTCCTTGGGGCGGGGAAGGTGGCAGACCAGAGAGGCCTAGCAACTAGCTACCTACCTGCCTCGTGCTTGTGGGCGAATATGGCTAGGCCTGGGACCAGTTGGTCCCACCGCTGAGGGGTATCCCCTCCCATGGGAGACTTAGGTCTCTGCTACTCCCACGCCAGGGAGCCGGAGCTGGGTCGCCATCTGGTAAAGACCCGGGCCGGGAGATTTCCCGGTGAATCAACACCTCCTCCTCCTCCTCCTCCCATTGATGAAAGTTTGAAGCTTATCAAAAGAAGCATTCTCTAGGCGTTGCATATAATAATAATAATTGATAATAATAAAAAATAATCATTATGACAATAATAATAATAATAATGACAAAAATAATGTCAATAATAATAATCTTCCTCCTGTTTTATTTTGTATATTCCTCCAACCCTTCCATTTATCCACGCCTTTCCTCTCCCTCGCTTTATCACCTTTTTCTTCCTATTTCCATCTATCCTTTCGCTTTTTTATTCTATTTTAATCCCATGTTTTCTTTTTTTGCTCTCTCCTCTTTCTTACTTTATTTCGCTTCCTGTTCGTTCCTCTGTTGCTCCTCCTCCTTTTTCTCCTGTTCCTGTTCGTCTCTCTGTTGTTCTTCCTGTTTCTTCTGTTCTCGTTCGTCTCTTTGTTGTTCTTCCTGTTTCTCCTGTTCTCGTTCGTCTCTTTGTTGTTCTTCCTGTTTCTCCTGTTCTCGTTCGTCTCTTTGTTGTTCTTCCTGTTTCTTCTGTTCTCGTTCGTCTCTTTGTTGTTCTTCATGTTTCTTCTGTTCTCGTTCGTCTCTTTGTTGTTCTTCATGTTTCTTCTGTTCTCGTTCGTCTCTTTGTTGTTCTTCATGTTTCTTCTGTTCTCGTTCGTCTCTTTGTTGTTCTTCCTGTTTCTCCTGTTCTCGTTCGTCTCTCTGTTGTTCTTCCTGTTTCTGCTCGTCTTTCTGTTGTTCCTCCTCCTGTTGTGTTCGTTCCTCTGTTGTTCTTTCTGCTTCTCCTGTTCCTGTTAGTCTCTCTGTTGTTCCTCCTCCTGTTGTGTTCGTTCCTCTGTTGTTCTTTCTGCTTCTCCTGTTCCTGTTAGTCTCTCTGTTGTTCCTCCTCCTGTTTATCCTCACTTCATTCTTTCTGTTTATTCTAGTTCTCCTGATTTTCCTTTGTTTAATTCTACTGTTCCTTCTCTTTGTTTCTCCTTCTCTCGTTCTTTCCTCTCCTGTTCCTGTTCATCTTCGTGTACCTCCCCCTCTTCGTGTACCTCCTCCCCCTCTACGTGTACCTCCCCCTCTTCGTGTACCTCCTCCCCCTCTTCGTGTACCTCCCCTCTTCGTGTACCTCCCCCTCTTCGTGTACCTCCCCCTCTTCGTGTACCTCCCCTCTTCGTGTACCTCCCCTCTTCGTGTACCTCCCCCTCTTCGTGTACCTCCCCCTCTACGTGTACCTCCCCTCTTCGTGTACCTCCCCTCTTCGTGTACCTCCCCTCTACGTGTACCTCCCCCTCTTCGTGTACCTCCCCTCTTCGTGTACCTCCCCTCTTCGTGTACCTCCCCCTCTACGTGTACCTCCCCCTCTTCGTGTACCTCCCCCTCTTCGTGTACCTCCTGCTGCTACCTCTCACACCTCGAGGTGGAGGCAAGGGAGGTTGGTGTTAATCACAGGAGGTGAGAGGTACGTGGGGGTGGTTCATGCTCCTATGAGCAGGTCACCTTCAAGCCTGTCTCCACCACCCTACACACACACACACTCTCTCTCACACACACACACACACACACACTCACACACACACCAGAGGTATAGTCTTCGACTTACACCCGAGAGGACCTGGGTTTGATTCCCGGGTGCCTAGTTACTAGTACACTTATGGGTGGTATCCTGTTAAATGCCAAGGGACTCCAAGAAAGATAAGCCACTGCCTTGGCTTTCCTGGGTTAGTAGGTTGAAGAAACACCTTCTCTCTCTCTCTCTCTCTATCTCTACATGAGAGTAATATTTCGTGTCATAGAGATATGCACAGTGTGAGAGATACAGCCAGAGACGGATCCCTGGTCTATATATATTAAAAAAACCACGCAAGGACCTCCACAAAACTGTGATATGCTAATTCTCTCTCTGTCTCTGTCTGTCTGTCTCGCTCTCTCTCTCTCTCTCTCTCTCTCTCTCTCTCTCTCTCTCTCTCTCTCTCTCTCTCTCTCTCACTGCAGCACTTGGTCAGGGTTGATTACCCTTGTTTATTTAAGCCATAGACTCGAAATTTTTAACCCACAGTTATTAAAAAAATAAATCGAAAGAGCTAGCCGAATTTATTGAGCAAATCTAAAATATGACCCGTAATTATTCAGCAAACTCGGCAACATAACCCGTGATTCTTTAACAAACTCGAAAATACAACCCGTAATTATTTAACTAATTAGAAAACGTAACCCATAAATAAACTAGAAAACATAATCCGTAATTATTCAACTGGAAAACGTAACCCGTAATTATTTAACTAGAAAACGTAACCCGTAATTAATTAACAAGCTTGAAAACATGACCCGTAATTACGAATCAATGTTTGGATCAACGCATCCATAGAACGATTCAAGAAAGCAACGTTTAAACAGAGATAAGTGAGAATAACTAGGGAGTAAGGGTAACCAAACGCCAGCAACCAGCTGTGAACCTCACAGATGGGAGAAACCAGCTGTGAACCTCAGATGGGAGAAACCAGTTGTGAACTTCACACAGCCGCCAGCAACCAGCTGTGAACCTCTCACAGACGCCAGCAACCAGCTGTGAACCTCTCACAGACGCCAGCAACCAGCTGTGAACCTCTCACAGACGCCAGCAACCAGCTGTGAACCTCTCACAGACGCCAGCAACCAGCTGTGAACCTCTCACAGACGCCAGCAACCAGCTGTGAACCTCTCACAGACGCCAGCAACCAGCTGTGAACCTCTCACAGACGCCAGCAACCAGCTGTGAACCTCTCACAGACGCCAGCAACCAGATGTGAACCTCTCACAGACGCCAGCAACCAGCTGTGAACCTCTCACAGACGCCAGCAACCAGCTGTGAACCTCTCACAGACGCCAGCAACCAGCTGTGAACCTCGCTTCTTTCCCTTGAGAATATTCGTGAAATGTCGCGTAGAATATCGCGGTGTTTATGTTGGATACTCAGACAGACAGACAGATTATTATTATTATTATTATTATTATTATTATTATTATTATTATTATTATTATTATATCATTACATTCATGGGGAAGCATTAAACTCATAGGGGTCAAACAATGCTTCAGTTTCTTGAGTAAGGAATTGAAACACTGTTCCAATTCGTTAGATCAAGAGCCCCCTCACCAACATCAAGGAACCTTTGAGGGAGAGAGAGAGGGAGAACAGAGGCTGGATTAGAATCTTGCATGTGATAGTGGTGTAAAAGTCTACGGTAACGTCCCATCGGGTTTCACTATTTTTTTGCGTCCGTGTGGGTTACTTCGATGTAATTAGTGTACGTGATTCCAGTTCAAGATTCTGGGTCCCTTTCTTGCTTACCGTTGACCGCGTCGTGAACGGTAATTATCGTTTCTGTTGTAACAGACGTCCAGTGACGTAGCTAGTTTGGTTTAGTGTGTTTCAGTAACGTAGTTTTCTGGCGTCTTAATGAGTACTATGTTCACTGTTCTTATGTCTTCTCGGTCTGGGTCATTCTGTGTTAGCTTTCTCTCCTCTCCTGAGTATATTCTACGTCGTTGTTATGTCTCCTCTTCTTCGTCGGTCTTCCAGTAGTGAGGACAAACTTGTAAATCTCTCGTAGTCTCTTGGGCACCAGTCTGCCGGTGAGTATTTACTCTTGGCTGTGTATGCTTGTTTCAAGGTGAAGGTTACACACTGGTGCTTCGTACTCGAGGATTGGTTTTCTACAAAAGAATTTGCCTTAGTCCTACTGCAACAACTATTTCTGACCCAAACCTTTCCTGAGTGGGGCGGGTGACTTTTTTCTTATTTTCCGCGGTTATTTGGAAAACGGTGTATCCGACGACAAAAGGTTATATCGTAAGAAATATTGAAAAATAAATTCTCAAGAACATTGCTTCTATGCATGTTTGCCGTATATGCTATAGTTTTTGTGTCAGCCAGACCGGATGTGGAGGGAGAGTTTGCGCATACTGCCAGAGTTTTGTTTCTAGTGCTGAGTTTTCTGTCAATATCTCACGTATGATAAGTTGTTTAGTGGAATGCCTTGAGATAAAGGTGTAGGGAGGGTAATTATATATTTAGGAAAGTGAGATTCTTGTTTATAAGATGTTTTTTTTTCATACTTATATATAAATTGACTCATCTCCACGTCACAAACGAGATAGAGTCATTACCGCGTATTTTTTCTGAGTTGTTTACTCAATAGGCTAAATTCACTCGGTTTCTGTCTACTATATTATGATTCAAAACTCGAGTTCTCCTCGTCTGTTATATCAAGGATATCTGTGGGTCCTCTACTGTTTCAGAATGTTGGCATCTCTGGGGCAATTTTTGCATTTGAAGCAGAGTGCAAACCAGCTTTTACAAAACCACACTTACCACAGCATAACTGTAACCACACGAGATAACTTGAACGTCTTTGGGTGGAGTTGCTGCCTCCGTTTTACAAACAAGTGATAGATAATTTCGATATCTTTTCGAGAGCCAAAATTTAGGGTGTAGTGGTCCTCCTGGCCACGTCTGAACTTGGTCATAAAAACGACAAGAATATTGTCGAGGTGTTGAAGAGGTGCGAGGAAGACTTAATGAGAAAGCAGCAAGGTTTATGTGGCTGTCAGATGTGTAAAGAAGATACAAATCTATAATGACTGAGATTTATTACGCCACTGAAAGAACCAGTAAGTCGGACCGAAATGTCGTAAGTTTCTTTCTCCTGTACGTGGGTTGTTTGTGTAATATTTTCAAGTCTTCTGGTAATTTTACAGTGCAAATAATTTACTGAAACAAGCAAGTGGTATCAACCTGTGTGACGCCATATGCAACTTTCAACACAGTTGTTTGTGAAAGAGATTGACTTTGCTTTACAGCAGCGTTGTACCGTAAAATCTCCAGGCATTGCTTTCTTGTCTCAGAGATTCATCCATCATCTTGGCAATATCTGAAGCAATATAACAGATTACATTTCCAGGATCAATCACACCATTTGACAATGACACGACATATTGTGTCACTTGATGAACGGACATTGATTCTGAGGACAGACATGGCACACTTGGACATCTTTTTCCCATCCTTTGATATCCTGGAATATCTCAGTTCAATAGGTTGATAGCTGCTGTTGTTGGTGCTGCTGTTGCTGCCGTTGCTGCTACTGTTGTTGGACCCACCTCAGCACTGCTCTCCCACATGCTGATAGACGTGGTGGGAGCTGATGGTAAACACAAGATCTGTTTATTCAGCACACACTCTGTGGCAAGCTCTTCCTGAGTCACGAAGCCAATACTCCACATTCTGCATTAAAATACGCTTGACTAGACTCCTGGAATGAAAGACTGGAATGAGTCTCATGGAATGAGATTCCTAGAATGAGACTCCCGGAACGAGAGACTTCTGGGATGAGAGATTCCTAGAATGAGAGACTCCTGGAATTAAAGGCTCTGGAATGAGACTCCTGGAATGAGAGACTCCTGAAATCAGAGACTCCTGGAATGAGAGACTTCTGGGACGAGAGATTCCTGGAATGAGAGACTCCTGCAATGAGAGACTCTGGAATGAGATACTCCTGGAATAAGAGACTCCTGGAATGAGAGACTTTGGAATGAGATACTCCTCGGATGAGAGACTGGAGTGAGAGACTCCTGGGATGAGAGATTCCTTTAATGAGAGATTCCTGAAGTGAGAGGCTCTGGAATGAAAGTCTCCAGAGTGAGAGATTCTGGAGTGAGACATTAATAAGATACATTAAGGATTTTAATTCATATTTACCGAGGAAATTCCAAGCGTGATACATCACCTGAAGCCTTATTTACCCTTCGTGTCTTCCAGTGATGTCAAGATGTCTCTCTCTCTCTCTCTCTCTCTCTCTTCTTCTCTCTCTCTCTCTCTCTATCTCTATCTCTCTCTTCTCTTATATATATATATATATATATTCATATATATATATATATATATATATATATATATATATATATATATATATATATATATATATATATATATATATATATCTATTATATATATATATCTCTATTCTACTCTCTCTCTCTCTCTCTCTCTCTCTCTCTTATATTATATATATATATATATATATATATATATATATATATATATATATATATATATATATATATATATATATATATATATATATATATATATATATATATATATATATATATATATATATATATATATATATATATATATATATATATATATATATATATATATATATATATATATATATATATATATATATATATATATATATATATATATATATATATATATATATATATCTCTCTCTCTCTCTCTCTCTCTCTCTCTCTCTCTCTCTCTCTCTCTCTCTCTCTCTCTCTCTCTCTCTCTCTCTCTCTCTCTCTCTCTCTCTCTCTCTCTCTCTCTCTCTCTCTCTCTTCTCTCTCTCTCTCTCTCTCTCTCTCTCTCTCTCTCTCTATATATATATATATATATATATATATATATATATATATTTATATTATATATATTATATATATATATATATTATATATATTATATTATATATATATTTTTTATATTATATATATATTCATATACTCATTCTCTCTCTCTCTCTCTCTCTTCTCTTCTCTTCTCTCTCTCTCTCTCTCTCTCTCTCTCTCTCTCTCTCTCTCTCTCTCTCTCTCTCTCTCTCTCTCTCTCTCTCTCTCTCTCTCTCTCTCTCTCTCTCTCTCTCTCTCTCTCTCTCTCTCTCTCTCTCTCTCTCTCTCTCTCTCTCTCTCTCTCTCTCTCTCTCTCTCTCTCTCTCTCTCTCTCTCTCTCTCTCTCTCTCTCTCTCTCCCATATTAATTTCCAATTATTCATCCTCTGATAATCACAAATTTTGTAAATTATTAAAAATCTTATATCTGGTGTTGCTTGTGTAAACATTAGATGTTCAGTGGTCGAAACATCGGGATTACCTCACGCAACCTGTTCCAAATGTGCATACTCCCACCATGTGAGTGAATATCAGCATGTTTTCGATCAGTCTCGACCTGATAATGGTCAAGCAACGACCGAAAGGTCGCCAAAGAGGTTTTTCCAGAGAATGAGACTGTTGTCTGTCACTATATCCTGGCTGTCTGTCACTATATTCCAGCTGTCTGTCACTATATTCCAGCTGTCTGTCACTATCCAGCTGTCACTATATTCCAGCTGTCACTATATTCCAGCTGTCACTATATTCCAGCTGTCACTATATTCCAGCTGTCACTATATTCCAGCTGTCACTATATTCCAGCTGTCACTATATTCCAGCTGTCACTATATTCCAGCTGTCACTATATTCCAGCTGTCACTATATTCCAGCTGTCACTATATTCCAGCTGTCACTATATTCCAGCTGTCACTATATTCCAGCTGTCACTATATTCCAGCTGTCACTATATTCCAGCTGTCTGTCACTATATTCCAGCTGTCTGTCACTATATTCTAGCTGTCTGTCACTATATTCCAGCTGTCTGTCACTATATTCCAGCTGTCTGTCACTATATTCCAGCTGTCTGTCACTATATTCCAACTGTTACTATATTCCAGCTGTCTGTCACCATATTCCAGCTGTCTGTCACTATATTCCAGCTGTCTGTCACCATATTCCAGCTGTCTGTCACCATATTCCAGCTGTCTGTCACCATATTCCAGCTGTCTGTCACCATATTCCAGCTGTCTGTCACCATATCCCAGCTGTCTGTCACCATATTCCAGCTGTCTGTCACCATATTCCAGCTGTCTGTCACCATATTCCAGCTGTCTGTCACCATATTCCAGCTGTCTGTCACCATATTCCAGCTGTCTGTCACCATATTCCAGCTGTCTGTCACCATATTCCAGCTGTCTGTCACCATAGTCCATCTGTCTGTCACCATATTCCAGCTGTCTGTCACCATATTCCAGCTGTCTGTCACTATATTCCAGCTGTCTGTCACCATATTCCAGCTGTCTGTCACCATATTCCAGCTATCTGTCACCATATTCCAGCTGTCTGTCACCATATTCCAGCTGTCTGTCACCATATTCCAGCTGTCTGTCACCATATTCCAGCTGTCACTATATTTCAGCTATCATTATATTCTAGCTATCACTATATTCCAGGTGTGTGTACTCACCTATTTGTACTCACCTATTTGTGGTATGTGTGTATGTGTGTTTCTAAGCGTCTCACTTTCACCTCACTTTCCTGGCTCATTTTAGTGTCATCTTCGTCATGTTTTTTACACCATTTCCTGTCTCCTCACCCTCTCACTTGAGTGCCTTGGTCTAGGACTGGCACTTAAGTGCAATGTCGTGTATGCCGTTATGGCTCGTGATATATTAATGTTTACTTATGTAAGAGCATCTATGTTAGGGGGGGTGGGGGGTGGTTGTGGGGGTTAGTGAGAGATGAGGGAATTGAGGGAGGTGAGAGAGGTGACACACTGGAAGATCACATACTAGCTGGTAGACACAGTCTGACTGGTAGACAGTTATCAGTAAGACACTGGTAGACACAGTCATCAAGACACTGATAGACACAGTTACCAGTAAGATAGACTGGTAGACACAGTCACCAGTAAGACACAGTGGTAGACACAGTCCCTAGTAAGACAGTAGTAGACACAGTCACCAGTAAGACATTGGTAGACACAGTCACCAGTAAGACACTGGTAGACACAGACACCAGTAAGTCACTGGTGGACACAGTCACCAGTAAGTCACTGGGAAGGGCAGTCACCAGTAAGTCACTGGTAGACACAGTCACCAGTAAGACAGACTGGTAGACACAGTCATCAGTAAGACACAGTGGTAGACACAGTCACCAGTAAGACACTGGTAGACACAGTCACCAGTAAGACATTGGTAGACACAGTCACCAGTAAGACAGACTGGTAGACACAATCATCAGTAAGACACAGTGGTAGACACAGTCACCAGTAAGACATTGGTAGACACAGTCACCAGTAAGTCACTGGTAGACACAGTCACCAGTAAGACAGACTGGTAGACACAATCATCAGTAAGACACAGTGGTAGACACAGTCACCAGTAAGACATTGGTAGACACAGTCACCAGTAAGTCACTGGTAGACACAGTCACCAGTAAGACAGACTGGTAGACACAATCATCAGTAAGACACAGTGGTAGACACAGTCATCAGTAAGACACTGGTAGACACAGTCATCAGTAAGACACTGGTAGACACAGTCACCAGTAAGACACATACTACTGGTCTGTCTCACCTCACATTACTCATGGTCGATCACCATGCCCAGCCCTTCTAGGGCAGGGTAGGTGCCAAGGCTGGAGCTTGCTACCATCTGCAGCTCGTAAGCCTGTCCTTCCCGTTAGGGAAGGTGGCAGACCAGAGAGGCCTAGCATCTATCTACCTCCATGCCTCGTGCTGGTGGGGAATGTGGCTAGGCCTGGGGCCAGTTGGTCCCGCCGATGAGGGGTATCCCCTCCCATGGGAGACATAGGTCTCTGACACTCCCACGCCAGGGAGCCGAAGCCGGGTCGCCTCTGGTAAAGACCCGGGCTGGGAGAATTCCCGGTGAATCAACACCTCCTCCTCCTCACATTACTGACACTTTCTTCTGACCTACAGTCACCTCTGTCATAAAGCTCACCTCAGCTCTGTCATAAAGCTCACCTCAGCTCTGTCATAAAGCTCACCTCTACAACCGTAAATATTCTAATATCGTCTGCTATGAACGTTTCCCCACGAATTGTTCAATTTCAATCCCATTTATGAAAATACTTTACTGTATAAATAAGCTTTATTAAAAGCCATGACTTTATTTGAAATTTTAGCTCCAAGCTTATACATAAATTATTTATTGTTATACTGAGCAAAAAATTTTAAATTCTGAAATATTTTATTAAGCTCGTTTTCTATAATGATTTTTTAAGGGAAACTGAGAGAAAATATTATTATTCTTATTAGAATTTTCAAGGGTTAACTGAGCAAAAATGTCATGATTCATATAATTTTTAAGGGGGAACTGAGTAAAAATCTTAATATTCTTAGAATTTTTAAGGGAAAACTGAGCAAAATTTTTAATATCCTTACAAGAAGTGCAAGGTGGTAGACGGTGAACGCCAGCAAATAATGACTCGCTGAGAGAAAGTAATCCATTTAGCTAATGACGGGGCTCCGTAAATTACTGACTTAACCCCCAGCAGCAAGTCAAATCAGGACACGAGGGTTTGAGCCCTCGGCAGGAGAGTCCTACAACTCACAGGCTAGTTTATTGTGCACCTCATAACCATCCTGTGGATGGTAGTGGCTAGTTTACTGTGCACCTCATAACCATACTGTGGATGGTAGTGGCTAGTTTATTATGCACCTCATAACCATACTGTGGATGGTAGTGGCTAGTTTACTGTGTACCTCATAACCATACTGTGGATGGTAGTGGCTAGTTTATTATGCACCTCATAACCATACTGTGGATGGTAGTGGGTAGTTTACTGTGTACCTCATAACCATACTGTGGATGGTAGTGGCTAGTTTATTATGCACCTCATAACCATACTGTAGATGGTAGTGGCTAGTTTACTGTGCACCTCATATCCATCCTGTAGATGGTAGTGGCTAGTTTATTGTGCACCTCATATCCATCCTGTGGATGGTAGTGGCTAGTTTATTATGTACCTCATATCCATCCTGTGGAGGTAGTGGCTAGTTTATTGTGTACCTCATATCCATCCTGTGGATGGTAGTGGCTAGTTTATTGTGTACCTCATATCCATCCTGTGGATGGTAGTGACTAGTTTATTATGTACCTCATATCCATCCTGTGGATGGTAGTGGCTAGTTTATTGTGTACCTCATATCCATCCTGTGGATGGTAGTGGCTAGTTTATTGTGTACCTCATATCCATCCTGTGGATGGTAGTGGCTAGTTTATTGTGTACTCATATCCATCCTGTGGATGGTAGTGGCTAGTTTATTGTGTACCTCATATCCATCCTGTGGATGGTAGTGGCTAGTTTATTGTGTACCTCATATCCATCCTGTGGATGGTAGTGGCTAGTTTATTGTGTACCTCATATCCATCCTGTGGATGGTAGTGGCTAGTTTATTGTGTACCTCATATCCATCCTGTGGATGGTAGTGACTAGTTTATTATGTACCTCATATCCATCCTGTGGATGGTAGTGGCTAGTTTATTGTGTACCTCATATCCATCCTGTGGATGGTAGTGGCTAGTTTATTGCGCTCCTCATATCCATCCTGTGGATGGTAGTGGCTAGTTTATTGTGCACCTCATATCCATCCTGTGGATGGTAGTGGCTAGTTTATTGTGCACCTCATATCCATCCTGTGGATGGTAGTGGCTAGTTTATTGCGCACCTCATATCCATCCTGTGGATGGTAGTGGCTAGTTTATTGTATACCTCATATCCATCCTGTGGATGGTAGCACAAGAGCATATGGATACACGATAGGCCTAGGAACTAGGCCCCAAAAGGGTTAACAATTGTACATTTGGATTTATATCTACAGTTCACTTATCATTAGATTCATCCAACTGGAGATATTTGTATACACCATAGAGAGGTTAGTATGGGCCACCACCGTGACTATAAATGCAGGTTTTGTACAGACGAATTCCACACCAGTGTGGCTGTGTCGTACTCTAGCTCAAGTCCCCTCAAAGTCGCCATCATTACTCACGAAATAGTAATAAAATAATTGCAGCCACAGGCGACTGAGACTCGACCTGTGTGACCACATATAAATAATAATAATAATAATAATAATAATAATAATAATAATAATCTTTATTTCTACAAGTACATGTACAAGGTATACAGACCATAGCTGACATCAATGACATACTACTATATAGAAAGTCCCTTGTTATGCTGAGCATTTCCCGCAAATTAGGTCAGTTTTGTCCCAGGATGCGACCCACACCAGTCCACTAACACCCAGGTACCCATTTTACTGCTAGGTGAAACATGGACAGCAGGTGTCTTAAGGAAACACGTCCTAATGTTTCCACCCGTACCGGGGTTCGACCCCCGGACCTCTGTGTGTGAGCTGAGTGCGCTACCACTCGAGCTACGGTCTGAAGAATTAGACACATGAGCAACATCTGGGTATCTTTATTTATAGACGTTTCGCCCACCAGTGTCTTTATCAATACAAATTCCAGGACATAATGGGAAGACGATTCTACACACACACACACACACACACACACACACACACACACACACACACACACACACACACACGCACGCACACACGCACGCACACGCACCCGCAGAAAAATTACTAATTCTTGAAAACAAACACGAAAATACAAGGGAAAAGAATTAGGATAATTAGAGAAGAGTGTAATTAACGAGGAGGAGGGAGACATTACAGTGGAATTATGTGACTTTCTGGAGTGTTATTAAGTGTGTTTGGTGGAGCTCTCTCTCTCTCTCTCTCTCTCTCTCTCTCTCTCTCTCTCTCTCTCTCTCTCTCTCTCTCTCTCTCTCTCTCTCATTCACTCACTTCACACACACGATACAGCTCTTGGAACAGGGGGAGAGAGTGGACCTAGTAGCGACCAGCGAAGATAGGGCCAGGAGCTATGAATCGACCCCTGCGACCACAAATAGGTAAGTACACACACACACACACTATCCCTAAATTTCATTGTGGAGAAAATGAGCCCATTTAGTATACTTACTGAGCTGTTTACAAGAACCGGGAATAGTAGGATAGATGGAGGGATAGATGGAAGGATAGATAGAGGGATAGATGGACGTAAACAGATGAATGAGTTGATAAGTTAATAAATAGAAAGGAAAAAAGATGGGGGAGGGGTGAGAACATGGATAGACTAAGTGGATAGAGAAACAGATGAATAAATAAATGGATAGACAGGTGAATAGACGAACAAAGGAAAAAAATGGCTTCGTCCCAGGCGAGTCAATTTGGTTATCAGGGCGGGAAGTATGGTGGTTCAGGACCCTAATCTTAAAGGATCAGGGTTCCAATACTGCAAGATTGTGGTCTGCGTCCCCCTCTCTCTCTCTCCCCCCCCCTTTTTTTTTTTCTCTCTCTCTCTCTCTCCTCTCTCTCTCTCTCTCTCTCTCTCTCTCTCCAACAATATGAGGCTAAGAGGGAATCAATCTGGCATGTGACAAGCTGAGTAGGACCAGGAGCTGAGACTCAACCCCTGCAGCCACAAATATGAGTTAACGTGCTGTTGGAGTGAGGCAAGTAACATCCAGGGAAACCGGTTAGCCGGACTTGAGTCCTGGAGGTGGGAAGTACAGTGCCTGCACTCTGAAGGAGGGGCCGAGATATGTATGCTGATACATAACAATGTATCAGTATATATACACTGAGAGATGAAATCTCAGTGTATATACACTGATAGTTTATTTTAATCCCTATTTTAGGTATTAAAGTATTCGTGTCTTGTGGTGAATAGGTGACATGCAGCCTTAGCGACCCTTTCTGCGATAGTCTTGAAACCTATATGGGGTTGCAGGGTGGTCGAGTCATAGCTCCTGGCTGTGTGCGTGTCTATTGATCTGCTGTTCCTCCCTCCTTCCTTATCAGATATATTACCTCTTCAAGACTGTCTTTATCGCTTACGTGCTCTATCCCCATTATCTCTCTCTCTCTCTCTCTCTCTCTCTCTCTCTCTCTCTCTCTCTCTCTCTCTCTCTCTCTCTCTCTCTCTCTCACTGCAAGGAGACTAACACCCAGGTACCTACTTACTGCTAGGTGAACAGGGGTAACAGGTATAAAGCGACTAACACCCAGGTACCTACTTACTGCTAGGTGAACAGGGGTAACAGGTATAAAGCGACTAACACCCAGGTACCTACTTACTGCTAGGTGAACAGGGGCAACAGGTGTAAAGCGACTAACACCCAGGTACCTACTTACTGCTAGGTGAACAGGGGCAACAGGTGTAAAGCAACTAACACCCAGGTACCTACTTACTGCTAGGTGAACAGGGGTAACAGGTGTAAAGCGACTAACACCCAGGTACCTACTTACTGCTAGGTGAACAGTGTCATGTAGGGGAAATGGAAATAAGGGATAATCGGGGAATATGGAGTGAAGGGAGGGAGTGAGTAGGCAGGAGAGGTGAGGTTGACAGGAGCGGAAGGTAATGTGAGGTCACTGGTGACTACACCATCACCTCTCATTACCACCTAACTACTCACCCTCTCTCTACCTAAAATAAAATATAATAAAATAACGTATAAGCATAAAGAGTAATAAGAATATAACGGGGACAGTGAATATTACTATTCCACTCAAACACAGTTTATTTAAGTCCTTGTACAATAATATATTTAGGAACAAGAGAACACTATTGAGTTTAGATAAATGGGGATTGTACATATAAGCAGCGAGACAGGGAATACAATCAACTGACGAAACAGAATATAACTTACAATATAGTTCAGAGGACAGTTCACCACAGGAACTCAGTCACACTTCTAGCCACAGGTCCCAAGACCTGCTCCAACAGAACTTTGCCCAGTGTCTCCAACAGTCTCCTCCAGAGACTCCAGCAGCTCTCTCCCAGAGCTCTGCACACCGGCAGCCGCTCTGCTAGAATCTCGTGCCCAGAGCTCTGCACACAGGCCAGAGCTCCGCCAGAATCTCCAGCCCAGAGCTCTGCACACAGGCCAGAGCTCCGCCAGAATGTCCAGCCCAGAGCTCTGCACACAGGCCAGAGCTCCGCCAGAATGTCCCCAGCCCAGAGCTCCGCACACAGGCCAGAGCTCTGCCCGAATCTCCTCTCTAGTTGTTTCCTCGGCCTTATATATGGTCCTCCAAGCATCCCCAATGAGGAGTACACCATGTGCTTTGACCTGACGCTAGTCCAAAAGACAAAAGAACTGAGCCTTAATCCGAGAGGCGTGGTCTGACAGCTATTTACCAAGTGCAGGTGTGGCTGCTTAGGTAGACCTCACAGCACACTGACTACATCACAACAGGGGTAACAGGTATAAAGCGACTAACACCCAGGTACCTACTTACTACTAGGTGAACAGGGGTAACAGGTATAAAGCGACTAACACCCAGGTACCTACTTACTACTAGGTGAACAGGGGTATCAGGTATAAAGCGACTAACACCCAGGTGCCTACTTACAGCTAGGTGACCAGGGGCAGCAGGTGTGAGAAAACATGCCCAAACGTCTCACCCTGCCCAGGAAGCCTAGAAACTCTTAAGACTTTTATAAGTGAATTCCACGAGGAAACATAAATCTGGATTTAGAAAAGACATCGAGAAGTCCTGGTTTGGCAATAAAGTTGCAGATGAGTGGAACAAACACACCCAGGCAGCGTCACTGAGGTGAGAACTTTGCGTAGTTGTAAATTAAGTTTGGTCGGGGTTTTATGAGTGGTTGGGTATTGGACTTTGCTAGCTTGGCCCAGGAGGCCTTCCGTAGTGCCCCACTGTTCTTACGGGCGAAATTCAAATGTAAATAATGACGTGGAATAGAACCTTGTTGGGAAGTGGAACAAGTATGTTATTTGACATTACTGACAGAGATAGACAGACAAAAACTGAGACAGACACTTAGAGGAAAGTAGGAAGGAAAGAGAGGGATAGACAGAGATAGACAGACAAAAACTGAGACAGACACTTAGAGGAAAGTAGGAAGGAAAGAGAGGGATAGACAGAGATAGACAGACAAAAACTGAGACAGACACTTAGAGGAAAGTAGGAAGGAAAGAGAGGGATAGACAGAGATAGACAGACAAAAACTGAGACAGACACTTAGAGGAAAGTAGGAAGGAAAGAGAGGGATAGACAGAGATAGACAGACAAAAACTGAGACAGACACTTAGAGGAAAGTAGGAAGGAAAGAGAGGGATAGACAGAGATAGACAGACAAAAACTGAGACAGACACTTAGAGGAAAGTAGGAAGGAAAGAGAGAGATAGACAGAGATAGACAGACAAAAACAGAAACAGACACAGAGAGGAAAGGAGGAAGAAAAAGAAGGGAGACAGAAAGAGGACGATAGAGGAGAGGAAAGACTGAAAGAGGGAGAAAGAAATCAAGAAAAGAAGAGATAGATAGAGAATGAAAGAGAAGAGAGACAGAGAGGATGGAAACAGAGAGGAAGAGGAGAGGGGAGATAGAGAGAAGGTTGTAGTGAGAAGAAAAAAAGAGAACAAATGGGTTAGAAGAGACATTCAAAGTAATTGAGATAACGGAAGGAAAGAGACAATTGATGAAAGGAACAAATAGTAAGAAAGGTGACAGAGAGTGAGAGGTTCCGGTGAGTGAGGGAAGGGAAGGGAAGGTAAGGGAAGGGAAGGGATGGGAAGGGAAGGGATGGGAAGGGAAGGGATGGGAAGGGATGGGAAGGGAAGGGATGGGAAGGGAAGGGAAGGGAAGGGATGGGAAGGGAAGGGAAGGGATGGGAAGGGAAGGGATGGGAAAGGATGGGAAGGGAAGGGAAGGGAAGGGATGGGAAGGGAAGGGATGGGAAGGGATGGGAAGGGAAGGGAAGGGATGGGAAGGGAAGGGATGGGAAGGGAAGGGAAGGGATGGGAAGGGAAGGGATGGGATGGGATGGGAAGGGAAGGGATGGGATGGTAAAGATGCTGGTGAGAGATATATGCAAATTTGTTGATGGAAGAAGTGGCATGTTGAATACTGTCTTCAACACCACCACTGTGTTGGAGGAATGGTGGAGCTGGTGTGTGTGTGTGTGTGTGTGTGTGCTTACCCAATTGTACTCACCTAATTATGATTGCAGGGGTCGCTTCACAGCTCCTGACCCCGTTTCTTCAATAGTCGCTACTAGTGTGCTACTGTGTGTGTGTGTGTGTACTCAATTGTGGTTGCAGGGGTCGAGTCATAGCTCCTGTGTCTGTGTGTGAGAGAGAGAGAGAGAGAGAGAGAAATAGATTACTTACAGACAACAGCCGCGGCCTGTAAATAATCCCTATCTATCACCAGTTGATAGACTATGGATCAACAAAGTTCCTTGTTGCACGGACCTTCTATACTGCATTTTCACTTAATAATTCCAATTATTAATTTGATGTGAAAAATTATAATGGCGGTCACTATGTGACGTTATATTATTATTATTATTATTAGTAGTATTGTTATCATGGGGCGATAAACCCATAAGGATTATACAACGCCTGTGGGGGGGGAGATGGAAGGTATTCAGGGTCAATCCAGGGAACTGGAGCATAAATCTAATTCCCTAGATCAAGAGCCCCTCATCAGCGTCAAGGAACCTCCCTTGGGGGGTGACTGACCTTATAACATGTAGGTCGTTAAGCGAGCTTTGCCTGTGTTCCGGTCCCTATGTAGGTCGTTAAGCGAGCTTTGCCTGTGTTCGTGAGGGGAAATATTAGCACATATATATATGTGAATATTTAAATAGTTTCGTGATTAACTTTATTGGTAGTGTGGTTATTTGCTCTTACGTCTGGCAGCGCTACTGTCTGCTTGTGGATTTGGCAGCGCTGGTGGTTGTATGTAGGTCTGGCAGCACTGTCTGTTCATGGATCTGGCATCATTATCTTCTCATGAGTCTGGCAGCACTGTCTGCTCGTCAACCTGGCAGCGCATGACTGTGCCTCTAGTAATCGTACGTGCATGAGAAGTGATGAAATATTCTATTATAATTGATGCTGCCGGTACTTCTGCTGCTGCCGGTACGTCTGCTGCTGCTGGTACTTCTGCTACTGCTGCTGCTGCTGGTACTTCTGCTGCTGCTAATACTTCTGCTGCTGCCGGTACTGCTGCTGCTGCTGGTACTTCTGCTGCTGCCGGTACTTCTGCTGCTGCCGGTTCTTCTGCTGCTGCCGGTTCTTCTGCTGCTGCTGGTACTTCTGCTGCTGCTGGTGGTGGTGGTACTTCTGCTGCTGCTGGTACTACTGTTTCTGCTGCTGGTACTTTTGCTGCTGCAGCTGCTGCTGCTTGTACTTCTGCTGCTGCCGGTACTTCTGCTGCTGCTGCTGGTACTACTACTGCTGCTGCTGGTACTTCTGCTGCTGTTTCTGCTGCTGGTACATCTGCTGCTGCTGCTGCTGGTACTTTTGCTGCTGCTGGTGGTACTTCTGCTGCTGTTGCTGCTGGTACTTCTGCTGCTGTTACTGCTGGTACTTCTGCTGCTGTTGCTGCTGGTACTTCTGCTGCTGTTGCTGCTGGTACTTCTGCTGCTGTTACTGCTGGTACTTCTGCTGCTGTTGCTGCTGGTACTTCTGCTGCTGTTGCTGCTGGTACTTCTGCTGCTGTTGCTGCTGCTGATACATCTGCTGCTCCTGCTGTTCCTGCTGCTGGTACTTCTTCTGCTGCTGCTGCGGAAACCTTTCTAGCATGTGACCTTTCTGAAACAGGTCACAGCATCTGACCTTCCAAAATAATGACACTAATGGTATTCATTTGTTGACCTGACTGTTATGTGAAGCTTCCCCCATTAATATAAATCTTCCATCCATTATCTATTGGACATTTGGATCATAACTTATGGAAAAAAATAATGTTGGCCATGTGATGGAATAGGAGTTAAAAATAGGAATTGCATTTTTCGTATATAAATTAGTGAGAAATAAAGAATAGTTAGTATCGTATTTGTTATATATGAGTAAAAAGTGTATATGTGTGTATGGCATAGAACGTTATCCATGGAAGCAAAGAGGGGAATGTATGAGAGTATAGTTATACCAACGCTCTTGTATGGGTGTGAGACATGGGTTGTGAATGTTGCAACAAGGAGAAGGCTGGAGGCAGTGGAGGTGTCATGTCTGAGGTCAATGTGTGGTGTGAATATAATGCAGAGAATCCGTCGCTGAGAGCTGAGGGGTTGTTGAGGTGGTTAGGTCATTTAGAGAGGAAGGAACGAAATAGAATAACTTGGAGGGTGTATAAATCTGTAGTGGAAAAGTGGGGGTAGGGGTTGTCCTAGGAAAGGTAGGAGGGAGGGGGTAAAGGAGGTTTTGTGTGAGAGGGGCTTAGATATCCAGCAAGCATGCGTGAGCATGTTATATATATATATATATATATATATATATATATATATATATATATATATATATATATATATATATATATATATATATAATATTGTTTTTGTGCGTGTTGACTTGTGTGGAAGATAATAGGCTAATGTATTTAAACTGGTAGGTTAAAATTGGCACCCAACACAGTGTATGTCCTGAAATTGTTGGTAAACTTTAATTGGCAAGAAAGTTTGTATTTTACCTGAAGAAGTTTCAGAAATTTTATGCAAATTGGACGCTTGTGAGAGTGTGTCTCTCTCTCTGCTGGTTCAGCAGCAGAGAGGGAGAGAGAGCTGCACAACAACCGCCTGTGAATAATTAAGCATGCATAAACTGAACTGAAATTGAAGGTGAACTATTGAGACAGTGTCTGACACAGCGACACTGCTGCCGGTGCCCGCCATTGATGCCAGCCTAGGCGTACGATAACTGCACTAGTCGCCCAACGTATCGTACTCTCACCCTGGTGGTAGTATGCCTTTTTACACTAGCTGCCCATCGTAAAATACACATCAATATTAAATTAAAAATTTCTGATAGTTTTTTTTTTTCATAGTTCCGGCAGCTGTCCGGAAGATAAGTTTCTCTGACGCTGAGAAACATTAACATTAGTTGCCAAACGTACGAGACACCTCTACCGCAGCTGCCAAACGTGCGATGCATTTTCGCATATGCTGCACGGTTATACATCGTGTCAGCTTCCAAGTGATAGTTGTCAAGTGCGCTATAATATCTGAAATAGTCATCAAACGTACAATAACCTCTGCAACATCTACCAAACGTACGATATTCCATGCAAAAAGAAATAATCCAGATGTAATATAATCCACGCAAAACAATAATCCAAACGTACGATAATCCATGCAAAAATAATCCAAACGTACGATAATTTATACAAAAAATTATCCAAACGTACGGTAATCCATAAAAAATATTTTGTGATCGCCGCCAAACGTATGATAATCGATGCAACAGCTACCAAACGTACAATAATCAATGCAGCAGCTGCCAAACGTACAATAATCAGTTAAACAACTACCAAGCGTACGATAGTCCATGCAACAGCTACCAAACATACGATAACCGATGCAACAGATGCCAAATGTACGATAAACCATGTAACAGCTACCAAAGTATGATAATTGATACAACAGCTGCAAACGTACGATAATAAATGCAACAGCTGCCAAACGTACGATGATAAATGCAACAGTTGCCAAACGTACGACAATCGCTGCAACAGCTACCAAACGTACGATAATCAATACAAAAGCTACCGGACGCACGATATATCTTTGGCGCCAGCTCCACACGCACGATATTCACCTCTTCCCGACTTAGATATACATCAAATCCTTTATAAATAACAAATGTTATTTATAGAATTTAAAAGCTACCAAACACAGCAAAAATACAATAATATATATATATATATATATATATATATATATATATATATATATATATATATATATATATATATATATATATATATATATATATATATATATATATATATATATATATATATATATATAATTTTAGGCAGATAAAAATGAACTGGGGTGAAATTTATTGTTAAAAGGAACATAAGCCTAGATTAACATGGTTATTGGTGGCTGCTGAAGAGAAAATGGAATGAGTAACATTTTTATTAGACCCTGGGGAGGTAGGGTGTTTTAGGAGAGTGTCTCGCCGGGGATATAACTCTTACATGTTGCTGGATACACACAAAATAATTTTTCCTTGATGGCCGCCTGTTAACCATGGAAAGATTATCGTACGTGTATGAGTGTACGTGCGCGCACACGATCAGGCAAGGGTGAGGGGGGATGCTGACTTGTACTCTTGTGTATACACTGGAATGAATGTACATATGTACTCGTGTACGTGCATGTACACAGTCACTTACAGGACACAAATGTAGACGTGTTACACACACACACACATGACCTAGTAGCGACCAGTGAAGAGGCGGGGCCAGGAGCTATGAATCGACCCCTGCAACCACAATTAGGTGAGTACACGCACACACAAGCAGAAATAACAGGGAATGTACCCCAGTGGATCAGTATATCTTAGGATGAGACAATGAGTGATTTTCCAAGATGGCAGTAACACGCGGGGTACCCCAAGGATCAGTCTTAGCACCAGTACTCTTTCTGGTCTGTGTGAAAGACTTAGCAGATGCGACTGAATAAAATAAATCCCTGTTTGCTGATGATGTAAAACTATTCAGAGACTAAAAATTGGTCGGATAAGTGGCTGCTTGAATTCAACCCCCAGAAAATGCAAGGTTTTGAAGATTGAGGAAGGGTCAAGAAGACCAGATGTGGAGTATATATATTTGAGGAACAGAGGCTGCAGACCTCACTCAAAGAGAAAGATCTAGGGGTGAGCATAGTGCCGAGCATATCACCAGAGGCTCACATCAACTGAATAACCTCTGCAGCCAATGTTCGCCTGGTAAAACTAAGAGTAGCCTTCAGGAATCTCAACAAAGAGTCATTCAGTGCCTTTTATACATGTCAGGTCCATCAAGGAGTATGCAGCACCAGTATGGAACCCACACCTGAAAATAATGTAGGACAGACAAACCAGGGAAGACATGATCAGAACATACAAAATACCCAGAGGGCTTGGTAGGGTAGACAAGGGCAGGTTGCTCAGGAGGCGGGAAACAGGTACTTGGGGGCACAGCTGGAAGTTAAAAATACAGATGAGCCAGAGAGATGTCAGGAAATACTTCTTCAGTCACAGGAAGGTCGCGAAGAATGACCTCTATGAACACACGGTGGAGGCAGACTCTATACATAGCTTTAAGAGAAGGTACGATAGGTGTCCACGAGGCAAGGAGGGAGTGACTCAGGCAAGAGACATATTGTGATGCGGGGCCAGGAGCTAAGTCTCGACACCTGCAACCACATATACGCACAGGAATAATGTTCATATACGTGTATATCATACACTGAAATACGCATGTATACTATGTGGCACTGTTGTGTTGGCACTTGATTTATAGACTTTGGCACTAATATATTACTATTGGCACTCTCAACATAGATTTAGAAACTGGCACTATTGTTAATACTGATACACTCAACATAGATTTAGAAACTGGCACTATTGGCACTCTAATTATAAATTTAGAAACTGGCACTATTGTTACTATTGGCACTCTCAATATAAATTTAGAAACTGGCACTATTGTTACTATTGACATTATCAACATAGATTTAGAAACTAGCACTATTGTTACTATTGGCACTGTATAGATACTGTGGCACCATTGGCACTAAATTGTCATTCTTTTTGTCAAATTTTCTCTGGTGTAATTGGTGCTTAAATCATACAGTCGGCACTGTGCTGGCACTGTGAGAGACCCAGACACTAAAAGTCAGAATATTGGCACTTTAAAGTTGTGGTGAGAGTGGCACTGTGGCGAGGCACTGAGAGTAGAGGCGGGTCCACAGGTGCTCCATTACCTGATTGTTTGTACCTGTTGGTATACCCTTCCTGGGGGGTGTATACCCTCCCTGGGGGAGTGTGTACCCTTCCTGGGGGAGTGTGTACCCTTCCTTGGGGTGTATACCCTTCCTGGGGGAGTGTATATCGTCCCTGGGGGAGTGTATATCGTCCCTGGGGGAGTGTGTACCCTCCCTGAGGGAGTGTGTACTCTTCCTGGGGGAGTGTGTGCCCTTCCTGGGGGAGTGTATATCGTCCCTGGGGGAGTGTGTACCCTCCCTGAGGGAGTGTGTACTCTTCCTGGGGGAGTGTGTACCCTTCCTGGGGGAGTGTATATCATCCCTGTGGGAGTGTGTACCCTCCCTGAGGGAGTGTGTACTCTTCCTGGGGGAGCGTGTACTCTCCCTGTGGGTGGGTGTACCCTTTTCTGGGGAGTGTGTAACCTTCCTGGGGGAGTTTGTACCCATCCATGTGGAGTGTGTACCCTTCCTGGGGGTGGATGTACCCTTCCTGGGGTGGGTGTACCCTTCCGGGGGTAGTGTACCCTTCCGGGAGTAGTGTACCCTTCCTGGGGAGTATGTAACCTGCCTGGGGGAGTGTGCACCCTTCCTGGGGGATTGTGTACCCCCTTTTAGCTGTCATAACCACAACAGTCATTACAGGACGGAGGATCGAGCCGCCATTCCTTGGTTTGAATGCCTCACGGGTTTAGCGCTTTCTGGTAGTTTCTTTGGTGATGGTATATATAGAAGACTAATTGTGTGATAAATATGTGTTGATGTGAAGGCTTCTACCTGCCTTTGTTGTATATTGATCGTGTGTGTGTACTCACCTAGTTGTGGTTGCAGGGGTCTAGTCATAGCTCCTGGCCCCGCCTCTTCACTGGCCACTACTGGGTCACTCTCCCTGCACCATGAGCTTTATCATACCTCTTCTTAAAGCTATGTATGGAGCCTGCCTCCACTACATCACTTCCTAAACTATTCCACTTCCCGACCACTCTGTGACTGAAGAAATACTTCCTAACATCTCTGTGATTCATCTGAGTCTTCAACTTCCAACTGTGTCCCCTTGTTGCTGTGTCCCATCTCTGGAACATTCTGTCTCTGTCCACTTTGTCAATTCCTCTCAGTATCTTATATGTCGTTATCATGTCCCCCCTATCTCTCCTGTCCTCCAGTGTCGTCAGGTCGATTTCCCTTAACCTCTCCTCGTAGGACATACCCCTTAGCTCCGGGACTAGTCTTGTTGCAAACCTTTGCACTTTCTCTAGTTTCTTTACGTGCTTGGCTAGGTGTGGGTTCCAAACTGGTGCTGTGTGTGTGTGTGTGTGTGTGTGTGTGTGTGTGTTGTGTGTTGTGTGTGTTGTGTGTGTTGTGTGTGTGTTATGTGTGTGTGTGTGTGTGTTATGTGTGTGTGTTGTGTGTGTTGTGTGTGTTGTGTGTGTGTGTGTGTGTGTGTGTGTGTGTGTGTGCTCACCTAGTTGTGGTTGCAGGGGTCGATTCACAGCTCCTGGCCCAGCCTCTTCACTGGACGCTACTAAGTCACACTTCCTGCTCCATGAGCTTTATCATACCTCTTCTTAAAGCTATGTATGGATCCTGCCTCCACTACATCACTTCCCAGACTATTCCACTTGGTAGACAACAACCATCCTGGGAGGTACTACCCTCGTGAGGTAGGTAGGCTGGTAGACAACTACCCACATAAGATAACAGTTAAATCTTACAAACTTCTACTCAACATTTACAATCCACAAACCTTAACTCTCTCGCATTCTTACTAATAATTCTTAACCCTGTAATATTTCGTGGTCTGAGACCAAATCCTGGGAAGATTAATGCCCAGACCCATTAACAGGGAGCACTAATGAACCCCTCATTAGGGAAAAGTGACTGATAGTATATTGTGATTGATTCTTCAGCACTGTCTCTTTGACCTATAAAGGTTCAGCTTGAAGAGAGGTCAGCTTGAGAGCTTCAAAACTGCCTCTTGGACCTGGAGCTGGAGCTTTGAGAGAGTGAGCGTGAGAGATTCGAACCTGCATCTTTGGGTGGAGGATACTGTACATAAACGTGATGGAAGAGAGTGTGGAACAGACAGTGGTGGAACAGACAGTTAAACAGACAGTGGTGAAACAGACAGTGGTGGAAGACAGAAAACAGACAGTGGTGGAACAGACAGTTAAACAGACAGTGGTGAAACAGACAGTGGTGGAAGACAGAAAACAGACAGTGGTGGAACAGACAGTGAAACAGACAGTGGTGAAAACAACAGTGAAACAGTGGTGGAACAGACAGTGAAACAGACAGTGGTGGAACAAACAGTGAAACAGACAGTGGTGGAACAGACAGTGGTGGCACAGACTGTGGTGGAACAGACAATGAAACACAAATAATTGGAAAGGCAGATTTAAAGAGAGAGAGAGAGAGAGAGAGAGAGAGAGAGAGAGAGAACTAAAGGACCTGTACCAGCTGCCCCCGACTCTCACTACTTCCGTCTCACATTCCAAACAATGGCAATAAAGCCAGAACAAAAGTAAAAATACTGCGATTATCCACCTCATACTCCATTATTATGCCCTCCCGAATGTAACGAACACCCTGGGGGTTTTCAGTCATATATCCGCCTCGCATTCCGTACATGACGGGATCTATGACACGTAGTTATACTCCGTTAATTACTTCCGTCTTGCAACCCGGAAATAATGAGGTTTAACATGTGACTCTTGTCTTTAAATTAGTTTCGGGATGCAACCCGGAATTAATGAAGGGGTAATATGGTGTTCTTCTCTTTAATTATATCCGGGTTACAACCCGGGGATAGTAAAGCTGTCACAACTACCTCCATCCTTTACCACCACAACAACCACCACTACTACTACCACTACCACCACAACTGCCACAACTACTACCACTACCACCCTCGCAGGCTCCAGTCCAGGTTGTACCACTTATTCCACTCCAAGAAAATTACCACCTTTCTGGAATTACACTTTTTAACTCAGCCAATTACGTCAGGGGGAGAGAGAGAGAAAGAGAGAGAGAATAGAAACAGTAACCCATTCCCTCGGGGTATATACACCGAGAAATGTATATATTTTTTTGTATACGTACACTGAGGGGTGTGGAGCTCTCAGTGTATATACACTGAGACAGTGTGAAGCTCCGTGTATATACGCAGAGAGGTGTGTATTTGTTCGTGTATTTCACAAAGCTCTATATTTTGCGATTTTTTTGGTAAATGCCATTGCGAAAGTCAGTCCAAAATAGCATAACAGGTTAAAAGGTTTCACAGCTTGTGCTATTCAGCTCTGAGTGCCATTTTTTCAATAACATTTCCCCAAAAAAATGCAGTGTAGAATAGATTATACAAGAGCTTAGTGTATATACAACATGTGTGTGTGTGTGATGTGAGTAGCAACGTGTCATATCATCCTTAGTAAGTTTCAAGTACAGGTACACTAATTATACATAGTATAAATTACCAAGGGTAACCCCAACAAGTCATTATGAGTATTGTTGAGCTGGGATAGGCAGAGGAGCATGCAGGAAGCGAGTCTTCCTTCGTCACCAGATAGGCAGAGGAGCATCCAGGCAGCGGGAGTCTTCCTTCGTCACCAGCATCACTCTTCGTCCTAGATAGAGACCGATGGGAAGGGGTCGCTAAGCGAAATAAAAACAAAAACGTTAAGTGAATCACTTCTTATAACTGGGGACGGGGACCGAGGCGATATCCATAGGAGCCAGTGGCGACTTCGCTGTTGTTGACCTGCTCGAGGGTACTGTGTATATTAAAACGCCTTGGATATAGTACCCGTATGTTATCCATACTGTTATCCATATACCTTGATCCCATCAACACAATGGAACTCACCGTTAAGCTTATCCTTAAGCCTGAGATAGTTTCCCTTCCTAAATATCTTCCACAGCTCCCAGGATAGTACTCAGGTACCAAGTATTCAAGAAAACTTACCAGCATAAATGATCAAATACACTGCTACCCATAGTACGATACGCGCACAAAGTGGGTGGTAGTTATAGCTTTTTTTTAAACTTTCTGGATTTGCAGTCTTGTTTCTCGTGAGGAGTGCGTCTACATACTGCAAATGTCAGCTCCCAGCCATCTTTGTACAAGATCACAGAGAGCAAAAACCACCCTTAACGCTACACCTAAGAGCACTTCACCAAGAAGTATATAGTCCATCCAAGCACCAGTATAGCAACACAACATCTGATGTGTCAGCTCTCTCAGCACCAGTGGTGGTGGTGTCTGAGAGCTGTGACTGCTGTCATTGCTGAAGTCTCAGCTTACATGCACTGGTTGCAAGCAACTTGGGAACTATAACTTCCATATTAATCACAGAACTAACAAAAAGGTGGACCATAATACACCAACTTACATCCACCGTCCATGTGTACACAATCCCATGTAGTCAATGTGAAGATAAATACATTGGAGAGACATACAGGAATTTATTCACTAGTTAATGGACACAAATATGCATGAACAGGGACGATTTTAGGAACGCGTGTGCGATCCACAGGGACACACATGGACATCTGGTGTACTGGATCAAAGCACAAGAAGTCTTCGCAGAACCGAAGCTCTGCTGACACTGCTGTTTGGAAGCTTATCTCACTGATATACAGCTCCACAGAAGACACACATGATCATCAGTGTCATCATCTCTTGACACCAGGTCAGGTCAAGAACCACTACACTTCTGCTGAAGTGACCAAAACAATTTCCTTGAACAGGTGTTAAAGTGATTGTATTTTGTTTCTTGTTTACCCACTGCTTGTCTATATCACATACCTTTATATCAGCTAATAATTCACGATGAGCCAGATGGTGGAGACTGACTGATGAAAGTGTTCTTCCTTCACAGAGACAGACTACAGCTCCTGGTCTAGTGTACTCACAAGCAGCCTGCATCCCCACCCATCTCACTGCCCACTCCACACCTTTATCAAGTGAGTTCATGCACTTTAAATGCACTTACGTACTTCAGGTCTCATGTTATTCTGTAACAAGTACAAAGTAACACACTTTGTTATATTATTGTTATAATTGTTATTATATTCATGAAAATCGATAACTTAACAAGATTCACATAGCAATAATTACAAACTAGTTTGCTGGCTAATTTGGTTTAACATCAATCAACTACACGTAACCTGTACACGACCAGTCTAGAATACATTAATCACTAAAATATAGATTAAACTAATCTCTAAATATATATTCCCTTAGAGACTTACACCTCTCAGTGTATATATATTCTTACACTGGTATTTTACACTTAGCCTTCTGGCTATCAGTCAGTCTCACGCAAGTCCAGTCTTGGTTAAGTAAGACAAACTTCTCCATAATTTCAAGCCTTTTTTTTAATTCATTTGATAATGTCAGCTAAACCACAGTATTGGTGGGGTTCGAATCCTTGTGCATGTGTCATGAATTATACATCTTAACAGAGCAGGTATGCAATAGATAATCAGCTGCAATCAATAAACCCGACACCATATAATAAAAACCATAAGTTCTAATCCCACCCGTACTCTGGTTTTTTGCATTCGTGTTAAGATTTCGTGAGTTATAACAATAACTAATTCTTCATAATTATACTGATGCCACTAAAACCCATAAGAGTATTTCAAAGTTATTGCGTTCCTAAATGTATTTCGTAAGACCTAATGTATTATCATTCATCAGGCTGGCCATAGAAATTGCTGTATTGTATCTAATTCATGGATATGTTCTGACCTGCACAGTAAACATCGACTTCTTTATAGGGGTAATCTATAGGTATGTGCGCATTTAATAGTAAGAGTTTTGGGGTGTGACAGCTGGGAGCCTCGTCTTCTATTTGATTAGCTAAATGGGTTTTTTCAAATGTCTGTTTTGAAGATGTGTTTTGAAAGCGAGTGAGTCAAAATGAATGATGGATTATGTTCTTCAGAAAGACTCAGGACGAATAACTGTCACTAGGCTGTCGAGGGAGAGCAAGTGGCGAACCCATAAGATAATTGGTAAAAATTAAATACATGTGCAACATCTGGGTATTTTCATTGATGTTTTGCCATCCAGAGGCTTCATCAATACAAATTCAATGACATAATGGGAAGACTGTAAAACTATATATAAAAAGATGAGGTAATCAACCTTGGAGTTGAAGAGTGAGGGACTGATTACCTCATCTTTTTATATATAGTTCTACAGTCTTCCCTTTATGTCATTGAATTTGTATTGATAAAGCCACTGGAGGGCGAAACGTCTACAATAAAGATACCCAGATGTTGCACATGTGTCTAACTTTTATCTTGGCAGAGTTGTATACCTTTCTTATACAAGAAAATTGATGTATATAGTGTATACATTGATGTATATAACATTAAGATCCTGGACACGAGTGAAGGGGTTGAAGGATCGTAAACACACTGGATCAGGTCGTGTTGGAACCTCACTCTGAAAGCTTTGTAGACTCTGGTGTTGAATCAGGAGATAGGCTTGGGTTCAACTGGCCCTCCTAAATTAAACATCCATATCTTACATCCAATTTTATACAATTCTCCCTTTATACCTTACGTATGGTTAGGTTACATTACCTTATCTTTGATGAGTTTCGAGAGTGTTATTACCTCCGGAGCCCAGCTATGGGTCATAACCGTAAAGTCAATAAATACAATAACGCATAAATTTGGCAGAAATTTTTGAAATTCGAGAAAAGTGGAGAAGTGAACTGTACAAGAGTCACATGATCATATTTGTCACCGTCTGGTGTCACAGTCACACGGTTGACGTTCTTAGCCACAGTGATATGCTGACCCCCTGGTTGTCTTCAAGAGGGAGCTGGACAGATACCTAAAGCCAGTGCCAGATCAGCCGGGCTGTGGTTCATACGTTGGACTACGTGTAGCCAGCAGTAACAGCCTCGTTGATCAGGCCCTGATCCACCGGGAGGCCTGGTCATAGACCGGGCCGCGGGGGCGTCGATCCCCGGAATGCCCTCCAGGTATACTCCAGGTGGTACATCAGGAGGATGGACCGCGTTCTTATTCTGGCTTCGTGGCGGCCGAGCTTGCAAGATTCATCACATGGTTCTTCAACGTCAGGGTACAATTTACTGTCTATCCCCCAGGGTATTAACTTGTGTGCTGAGTGCTAAGTCTCTTCCACTCTCTCTCTCTCTCTCTCTCTCTCTCTCTCTCTCTCTCTCTCTCTCTCTCTCTCTCTCTCTCTCTCTCTGTCTCTCTCTCTCTCTCTGTCTCTCTCTCTCTCTCTCTCTCTCTCTCTCTCTCTCTCTCTCTCTCTCTCTCTCTCTCTCTCTCTCTCTCTCTCTCAGAATAGAGATAAGCCCTGAGGGTTGAGTGCACGTGAAGCCTTTAAGGATAAACTTATCGTTAATGTTTTAATTTCCCCCTTGCCCACACCCTGTCCAATCTTTCTTGCCCATCCCTCCTTCCCTCACCCCTTCCCTCCCTTCCTCCTTCCCTCCCTCACTCTTTACCTACCTCCCTCCATCCATTTCTAACTCCTACCCTTTGTGTGTGTGTCTATGCGCTCCTGTGTGTGTTGTGACCTTCGTTTAATACTCCGGACCCAACACAAACACGGTTGCTTAAATACACACATGCAATTATATTTTCAATTGCAAATACTAATAGACTGGTGGGTCACCACACAGAGGGTTAAAACAGTAGAAGTGACGGGCCTGGTAAACATCCCTCTGTCTAAAGTTGGTAGGTGGAGCCAAAAGCTACAGCTTACCACAGCAATATACATCGCAATACACACACAGACACACATATATATATATATATATATACACACGTCAGGTTTTAAAGTATCTATCTCGTCTGGTAATGGTAATGTACATATACGTAAGACAGCCTTAATAACCCTTGTGTAGACGATAGACTACACAAGTACACACCTGGTATATTAGATACATTTAAAAGATAACCGAGTAATGGATTTCCCTGACCCAATAGACTACCTAATTCTAACATATTTTTTGTGTTATTCTACAGACTACCGCAGTGCGAGCATGGTGTCCCTGTTGCGACATCTGTCCAGGACGTAAGTTGCCTCTCGTATTCATCCTGTGGATATTTTGGGAAGAGGGAGGAAGGGATTGACATGAAATGCAAATTAATACTTGCACCCTTCATCCCTTCCTGTCACCGGACCATCACACACACACAAAAAAAAATCAATTGTGATTCCTATTTTTTTCTCATTTAGACATTGTTCTGACTGCTTTTGTAAGGCTCTACGGGGAACTTATATACGTTATTGTTCACGTTAATGTCCAGATCAGAACAATTTTGTCCTCCGTTAAATTATCAAACGTCATTTTTATGGCAATTCTATTTTTTTTAAGTTCTCTCGATGTCATCTGGGTGTTTTTAAACGCCCGACACTGCTAAAGGGCTCATTTTGGGCTCTTGTTCCAAGGAGTTGGAGCTAACATACTCCCCTTCCTCGGATCAGATCTGACTACTTCCCATTCTCCCAGGCGCTGTTTGGGCCCCTACGGGGTAGGAGCTTCCCACTGGAAAATAATAATCCACACTGACAAAACATCTGATGATTATTATTATTATTAAAATAATCATAACGGAGCGCTAAACCCTTAATTAAGAGACAAAAATAACCCAGAAACTAAGTTATTTCTAATTATTTTTTATTTTCATTACCAAAAGATCATTAACAGTGATTGTTAATCTATCAGGCACCTAGTCTATCAGACAACTAGTCTATCAGGAAAGTAGTCTATCAGGCACCTAGTCTATCAGGAAAACAGTCTATTAGGTATCTAGTCTATCAGACAACTAGTCTATCAAGCAAACAGTCTACCAATAAAGTTCCCGCAGACACCACTAAGGTTCCAGCAGACACCACTAAGGTTCCAGCAGACACCAATAAAGTTCCAGCAGACACCACTAAGGTTCCAGCAGACACCACTAAGGTTCCAGCAGACACCACTAAGGTTCCAGCAGACACCAATAAAGTTCCAGCAGACACCACTAAGGTTCCAGCAGACACCACTAAGGTTCCAGCAGACACCACTAAGGTTCCAGCAGACACCACTAAGGTTCCAGCAGACACCACTAAGGTTCCAGCAGACACCACTAAGGTTCCAGCAGACACCAATAAAGTTCCAGCAGACACCACTAAGGTTCCAGCAGACACCACTAAGGTTCCAGCAGACACCACTAAGGTTCCAGCAGACACCAATAAAGTTCCAGCAGCCTCCAGAGATCTCCCAGAAATATTAGAGGGATTTCCAAGCAGACAGCTGCAGAGACCCCACGCTAGCAGTGATCACCATGTGTCTGGGCCCCCCTGGGGACTGGTCCAACGCTAGCAGTGATCACCATGGGTCTGGGCCCCCCTGGGGACTGGTCCCACGCTAGCAGTGATCACAATGTGTCTGAGCATCCCTGGGGACTGGTCTCACGCTAGCAGTGATCACCATGGGTCTGGGTACCCCTGGGGACTGGTCCTACGCTAGCAGTGATCACCATGGGTCTGGGCCCCCTGGGGACTGGTCTCACGCTAGCAGTGATCACCATGGGTCTGGGTACCCCTGGGGACTGGTCCCACGCTAGCAGTGATCGCCATGGGTCTGGGCACCCCTGGGGACTGGTCCCACGCTAGCAGTGATCACCATGGGCAAAAACGTTGTCTTGGACAGAAACGTTGTCTTGGACAGAAACGTTGTCTTGAACAGAAACGTTGTCTTGGACAGAAACGTTGTCTTGGACAGAAACGTTGTCTTGGACAGAAACGTTGTCTTGGACAGAAACGTTGTCTTGAACAGAAACGTTGTCTTGGACAGAAACGTTCTCTTGGACAGAAACGTTGTCTTGGACAGAAACGTTGTCTTGGACAGAAACGTTGTCTTGGACAGAAACGTTGTCTTGGACAGAAACGTTGTCTTGGACAGAAACGTTGTCTTGGACAGAAACGTTGTCTTGGACAGAAACGTTGTCTTGGACAGAAACGTTCTCTTGGACAGAAACGTTGTCTTGGACAGAAACGTTGTCTTGGACAGAAACGTTGTCTTGGAGAGAAACGTTGTCTTGGACAGAAACGTTGTCTTGAACAGAAACGTTGTCTTGGACAGAAACGTTGTCTTGGACAGAAACGTTGTCTTGGACAGAAACGTTGTCTTGGACAGAAACGTTGTCTTGGACAGAAACGTTGTCTTGGACAGAAACGTTGTCTTGGACAGAAACGTTGTCTTGGACAGAAACGTTGTCTTGGACAGAAACGTTGTCTTGGACAGAAACGTTGTCTTGGACAGAAACGTTGTCTTGGACAGAAACGTTGTCTTGGACAGAAACGTTGTCTTGGAGTTATGAACAGAGAGGTGAGTTCTTGGCATGTCTGCTACTTCTACCATTACTATTACTACTGCTATGACTAGTACTGCTACTAATGTTACTACTGCTATTTCTACTACTACTATTTTAGAAAGAACTTAATTTTAAATGAGTTCTTGCTAATTGACAAACTTTACCTATTCGGCATGACATACATGTATGTATATATATATATATATATATATATATATATATATATATATATATATATATATATATATATATATATATATATATATATATATATATATATATATATATATTAAAAGCCTCGTTCATTATATTTAAATTACTAGCCGGCTGCCTTTACCACTAAGCTGCCACCAGATATGTTACCTTTAATTAAACACTTGTAAGGCGTAATTTACATACCAGAGCAGACTAGCCTCTCTGTCGGCACTGAACCCTCCTTCCTACAGTGTCTCGTCAAGGTTTAGAGCTCCAGAATCTTGTTTTTCAGCATTTCGAAAAATGTGTTAGGTTTGGCTACGTTAAATTAGGTTAGGTTAGGTTAAATTAGGTTAAGTTAGCTACGGTTAGGGTAAATTAAACACATCTATTAAAACGCATATACCTATGTACGTATATATATATATATATATATATATATATATATATATATATATATATATATATATATATATATATATATATATATATATATATATATATATACGTGGGCACGCCTCTGGCAAGACAGTGATGGAATGAATGACAATGAAAGTGTTTCTTCTTTTTCGGGTCACCCTGCCTTAGTGGGAAACGGCCGATGTGTTAATAAATAAACTTGGGATTTTTAACCTCGGGGAGAGGATTACTAATAGACCCCTGCCTGTCTTCAAGAGGTTTGCGTGTTGCCAGCAGTAACAGCCTGGTTGATCAGGATCTGATCCATTGCAAGGCCTGGTCATGGACCGGGCCGCGGGAGCGTCCACCCCTGAAACACCCTCCAGGTATACCCCACGGGTAGGAAGGGTTAACCACCGGGGATAACCCAAGAAAGGAATCGTGTCATGGAGGACTGTATCTTATTTCCATTGGGGTCCTTCAGTCTTGTTCCCCAGGATGCGACCCACACCAGTCGACTAACACCCAGGTACCTACTTACTGCCAGGTGAACATCGACAGCAAGTATAAGGTGACTAACACCCAGGTACCTACTTACTCCTAGATTAACGTCGACAGCAAATGTAAGGTGACTAACACCCAGGTACCTAATTACCTCTAGGTGAACAGGAACAGCATGTGTAAGGAAACACGACCAATGTTTCCACCCGTGCCGGGGATCGAACCACGCACACTTATTGCTAACTTAAAGAACAAGACACAATACCGTGGCTTGAACTGGCTCCCTCACCTTCGAGTGTTAGTGCGACTCGTCAATGGTCCTAGTATGAGCGAAACGTCGTCATAACCTTCTCTCTTCCCTAACCTAGTAACTAAAGATCATCATTAGGACTTTGTTTACACCTCCAGGAATGAGAGAAACTGGCGAAACATCTTACAATATAAACAAAGAAATTGGTGATGGGGAAAGTGGACAGAATTGTTGCCATCGTCTTGGAAGACACAAATTCCGTATGAGTCTTTACAAACAACGTTTCGCCCTCACTGTGGACATACAGGGGAATATTTCGTGTTCTGAAAACTCCCATAGTATATACGCCACAGGGGTGAAAAGTGTCGTAACTACGCTAGATCGAGTCACAATCTTTCTAGTTATCAAACATTATAACACTGTGGTAGGCCTACTGGTCCATGCTAGGCAGGTCTAACTCACACCCACTCGCGTTCCCCTCCACACTAAAGTTCTCACCTCACTGACTAGAAATGCACACCAAAAAACATGAAGAACACTGCAATAGGCCTACTGGCCTATGCTGAAGGATATACACACTAAATAAGTGTATTAACTCACACAAGACAGAACAGACTATCGTAGATATTAAGTCATCAACCGACATGTTGATGACTGAGACACACGTCCAACACTTGGGTATCTTTACTGTGGAGACGTTTCGCCCTCCAGTGGCTTCCTCAGTCCGCTACAGAGATGAATGGTGGAAGAAGGAGTTCGTGGTAATCAGTCCCTTAGCTTTGTGTTCAGTTCATCAATCTTGAGGGACTGATTACCTCAAACTCCTCCTGTTCTTCACCATTCTTCTTTGTATGGACTGATGAAGCCACTGTGTGGCGAAACGTTTCCTCACTAAAGATACCCAAGAGTTGCATATGTGTCTTAAGTTATTATCTTGTCGGTTCTCTCAATTATTTATCAACATAAACACGAGATGTATGAGGCTGCTGCTATTTTTTACGCTTTTATTTTTATAAGCAGAAAGAGTACTCTAAAATAACACCAAAAGTATAATAAACACATAAACAATATAGTAACGTGTTAGGCAATAAGGTTTTTTCAGCTCCACCGTCGTATATGCGGTCCGTCGTTGATGCCGACACGTCGTTATGCGGCATGACTGTATATAATTTTTCATATAAACGAAGCCTAGGATGGTTACTCTGTTCTGAGACTTGTTTACGAGTTTCTTAATGTGTGAGGTGAAGTCTTTTGACTTCTACAATGCTTCTCTCGTTCTTCACCTGGATTTTTTTGCGCATATAAGAGTAATTTTTGGTGATTTTTTTCATGAGTTGAGATTCCCATTACGAGTGTTACAGTATCAGGTTGTTCCATCATACTGTTAAGATCTTCGTATTTGTAGTGGTGTATGACCAGGTGTAGAGGAATGTAGAGGTGTATGACTAGGTGTAGAAGTGTATGACCAGGTGTAGAGGAGTGTAGCTGTGTATGACCCAGTGTAACTTAGTGTTGTTATTCCTTGCAGGGTGGCGGTGTAGCCTAGCGTAGCGGCCGGAGCATCGTGACAACCTGTCTCCACTCACCTTCACTTCCATCAACACTACCATCATCACCACCACTCACCATCACCTCCCACATCATCACCTCCCATCACTATCGCTCCCATCTCTGCCACTGCTACTGCTCCTGCTCCCTCTCTGCTTCCCTGCTCGCTTACTGCTGTCACTGCTGAGGCTCGCATCTAACTCAGGACCATAGAGCAGGTGTGGTGAAACAAGAGGGACCTTTCAGGGGTCCTCCTCGTGTGTGTTTGAGGTCCCAGGCCCACTGAAGGACCACGCCCCCACCCCCGGCACAATACTCGGCTCTATCTGTGAGTGCAGTCCGCCGGAAACCGCCAAAATTTCCTTCTCAAGCTTTAAAGCCTCGTTCTCCAGTAATGTCAACTACCTCAAGAGAAGGTGAGTGTGCTCGCCTTAGCTTGTCTCTGCGTGCTTGTGCTTGTCTGTGGCACTTGTCAGTGTGCTCGTCTGTGTACCCACCTAGTTGTATTTATCAAGGTTGAATCATTGGCTCAGCCTCGTATCGACTGGCTTTACTGGTTCATGGTCTTCCAAGCCTAACATTCCTAGTCTTGAAAATGTTGAGGGATGTTTGTTTCCTAAATATTTCCGTGTCTAGGTCGTTCCACTTGGAACTATAGACTGATTTGGTTTCTTAAATATTTCTGTACAGGTCTGGTTCGTTCCACTTCTTGCCTCAACCTGGAGTCGACTCCAGGCTGAGGGACTGATTACCTCAAACTCCATCTCATCGTTTCTAGAATAAAAATACACAAATGTTACATAAGTTTCTTATTTATAATCTTCGTGATATTATTAAACTAAGTGAACGCTCATGATGGATTCTCTTCAACCATCATTGACTTTCTGATAACTGAGGCTACTTCTCACCCTGTATTCCCTCATAATGTGACATCCCCCAGGGAATAAATACTACATCAGTTACTGTCTCTGTTGTGCTGGCTTTCGCTGTTGTTGACAGGTGGCGTTCAATTTCCATAGACTTTTCTCTCTGTTTTCTCTAGACTATTTCTTACACATATTTTTACATAAGAAAGACGGAGCTCTGCAGCAGGCCTACTGGGCCATGGTAGGCAGGTCCAAGTACTTTTAGTGCATGGAGAGTGGGGAATAGAGGACTGAAACATCGTTTTGGATGATGGTTGATATTGGGGTTGATTAATGAGGTTTAAAGCCTCTCGACTACACAAGGGTCATTAAGGCTGTACGTAACCTGTTTACCACCAGTTAAGAATGCAGTGGAACCTCGGTGTTTGGACTTAATTGGTTCCTAGGTGGTGTTCAAACTGCAAAAAGTTCGATGTCCGAAACAGTATTTCCCAGGCTTTAATTATCAGTCTCACACACTGGAGGACTTGGAACTGACTCTTCCAAAAGTCTCAGAGTTAGGTCAGGACTTTCCTGTAGTGTCAGAGGTCACTTCAAAGCACTTTTAAAACAGGACTTTCCTGTGAAGTTTTCGAACATCTCAATTGTAAACAAGGGGCGTTCGATCTCGAGAAAAGCGTTCAAAGACCAGCTTAATTTTTTCTGACCAAAATTGCTCGGAGGTTCGGTACATTCGAACACCGAGGTTCCACTATACTTTAATCCCTAAAATAGGGATTAAAGACTCACGGCATGAAATGAGAGAGACATCCCTCGGTGTATGTCTCACCTTGACTTGTGAAGAACGTGAGGTTCAGTGTGTGGGAGAGAATGGGAGATTTAGTCAGGCCGAGGATGAGTTACGAGGGTAAATGTTCAGAACCTTTTGGAGGGAGGTGGTGGATGACAGCCGGATGGAGGTGGTGGATGGCAGCCGGATGGAGGTGGTGGATGGCAGCCGGATGGAGGTGGTGGATGGCAGCCGGATGGAGGTGGTGGATGACAGCCGGATGGAGGTGGTGGATGGCAGCCGGATGGAGGTGGTGGATGGCAGCCGGATGGAGGTGGTGGATGACAGTTGGAGGCAGTGTGTAGGTGGGAAGGATGGTGTAGGGGAGTAGAGGTGAATAATTTATTAGGAATGACCTTCTGTCTTGACACCTCCCCCTCACCACCCCCACCCTCAACATCTCCCCACCACCCTCACCACATCTCCCCACCACACCCACCCTCACCACATCTCCCCACCACCCCCACCCTCACCACATCTCCCCACCACCCCCACCCTCACCACATCTCCCCACCACCCCCACCCTCACCACATCTCCCCACCACCCCCACCCTCACCACATCTCCCCACCACCCCCACCCTCACCACATCTCCCCACCACCCCCACCCTCACCACATCTCCCCACCACCCCCACCCTCACCACATCTCCCCACCACCCCACCCTCACCACATCTCCCCACCACCCCCACCCTCACCACATCTCCCCACCACCCCCACCCTCACCACATCTCCCCATCACCCCCACCCTCACCACATCTCCCCACCACCCCACCCTCACCACATCTCCCCACCACCCCCACCCTCACCACATCTCCCCAACTGCCTAGTGGAGTCTACCTGGAGGGTATTCCGGGAATCAACGCCCCGCGGCCTGGTCCAAGACCAGGCCTCCCGGTGGATGAGGGCCTGATCAACAGGGCTGTTACTGCTGGCCACACGTAGTCCAACTTACGAACCACAGCCTGGCTGATCCGTCACTGACTAAGTATCTGTCCAGCTCCCTCATGAAGGCGTCCAGGGTCTATTGGTAATTCCCCACCACCCCCACCCTCGCATCTCCCCACCACCCCACCCTCACCACATCTCCCTAGCACCCCCACCCTAACATCTCCCCACCACCCCCACCCTAACATCTCCCCACCACCCCCACCCTCACCTCATCTCCCCACCACTTCCACCCCCACCACCCATCCTCACCACATCTCCCCACCACCCCCACCACATCTCCCCACCACCCCCACCCTCACCACATCTCCCCACCACCCCCACCCTCACCACATCTCCCCATCACCCCCACCCTCACCACATCTCCCCACCACCCCCACCCTCACCACATCTCCCCACCACCCCCACCCTCACCACATCTCCCCAACTGCCTAGTGGAGTCTACCTGGAGGGTATTCCGGGAATCAACGCCCCCGCGGCCTGGTCCAAGACCAGGCCTCCCGGTGGATGAGGGCCTGATCAACAGGGCTGTTACTGCTGGCCACACGTAGTCCAACTTACGAACCACAGCCTGGCTGATCCGTCACTGACTAAGTATCTGTCCAGCTCCCTCATGAAGGCGTCCAGGGGTCTATTGGTAATTCCCCACCACCCCCACCCTCGCATCTCCCCACCACCCCCACCCTCACCACATCTCCCTAGCACCCCCACCCTAACATCTCCCACCACCCCCACCCTAACATCTCCCCACCACCCCCACCCTCACCTCATCTCCCACCACTTCCACCCCACCACCCATCCTCACCACATCTCCCCACCACCCCCACCACATCTCCCCACCACATCTCCCACCACATCTCCCCACCACATCTCCCCACCACCCCCACCACATCTCCCCACCACCCCACCACATCTCCCCACCACCCCACCACATCTCCCCACCACCCCCACCACATCTCCCCACCACCCCACCACATCTCCCCACCACCCCCACCACATCTCCCCACCACCCCACCACATCTCCCCACCACCCCCACCACATCTCACCACCCCCACCCTTACATCTTCCCACCACCCCACCACATCTCCCCACCACCCTCACACCACATCTCACCACCCCCACCCTCACCACATCTCACCACCCCCACCCTCACCACATCTCACCACCCCCATCCTCACCACATCTCCCCACCACCCCCACCCTCACCACATCCCCACCACCCACACCCTCACCACATCTCACCACCCCCACCCTCACCACATCTCACCACCCCCATCCTCACCACATCTCACCACCACCCCCACCCTCACCACATCCCCACCACCCACACCCTCACCACATCTCACCACCCCCACCCTCACCACATCTCACCACCCCCATCCTCACCACATCTCCCCACCACCCCCATCCTCACCACATCCCCAACCACTCCCCTACCACATCCCCTACC
>WNWK01003164.1:155000-177499 GCA_009830355.1 Cherax destructor
AGACGGATAGCTGCGTGTAGCAGTGACTACAAGATTGCTACTAGCCATTGGTCTGCCTATTAAGGAAAGGTTTTGTACCGTTTGTTATACTGCAGAGGCCTCGTTGTTGTGTTTACTTAAGAGAGTCATATACTTAAGCCTTCATTACTACACAGTATCCACAAGTTGATCAATAAGACACATGTACAAGACTTGGGTGTCTTTATTGATCAATAAGACACATGTACAACACTTGGGTGTCTTTATTGATCAATAAGACACATGTACAACACTTGGGTGTCTTTATTGATCAATAAGACACATGTACAACACTTGGGTGTGTTTAAGACACATGTACAACACTTGGGTGTGTTTAAGACACATGTACAACACTTGGGTGTGTTTAAGACACATGTACAACACTTGGGTGTCTTTATTGATCAATAAGACACATGTACAACACTTGGGGGGCTTTATTGATCAATAAGACACATGTACAACACTTGGGGGGCTTTATTGATCAATAAGACACATGTACAACACTTGGGGGGCTTTATTGATCAATAAGACACATGTACAACACTTGGGTGTCTTTATTGATCAATAAGACACATGTACAACACTTGGGTGTCTTTATTGATCAATAAGACACATGTACAACACTTGGGGGGCTTTATTGATCAATAAGACACATGTACAACACTTGGGTGGCTTTATTGATCAATAAGACACATGTGTAACACTTGGGTGTCTTTATTGATCAATAAGACACATGTACAACACTTGGGTGGCTTTATTGATCAATAAGACACATGTGTAACACCTGGCTTTATTTATTGCTGAAACGTTTCGCCTATACCACAGGCTTCCTCAGTCGGATACAAGTGAATGCAGCACTGAAAGCAGTAGAAGCAGTATTGATGTAATCAGTCCCTCACCCTTAGTGTGAGGTAATCAGTCCCTCACCCTTAGTGTGAGGTAATCAGTCCCTCACCCTTAGTGTGAGGTAATCAGTCCCTCACCCTTAGTGTGAGGTAATCAGTCCCTCACCCTTAGTGTGAGGTAATCAGTCCCTCACTCTTGGTGTGAGGTAATCAGTCCCTCACCCTTGGTGTGAGGTAATCAGTCCCTCACCCTTGGTGGGAGGTAATCAGTCCCTCACCCTTAGTGTGAGGTAATCAGTCCCTCACCCTTAGTGTGAGGTAATCAGTCCCTCAGGCCTAGAGCATAGGCAAGCGGCCAAGACCTTATTTACTAGAGGTGAGATGAAGGAGCTGAAGTTAACATTATAGGTGAGCGGGGCCCACTAGAGGCAGTAGGTCATGTTGATTCTATTCTTTGTATGTTAGGCCGTAGGCCTTGGCTTGAGGGACTGACCACCTCACAACCGGGGTGAGGGTCTGATCTCTTCAGTACTGCCTCTACTGATAGTGACCAGTTGTCAGACATACTTGTCGATAGACACTTGACCTTTTTTGTGTGTGGGTATTTGTGAGTTTTGTGTACTTACCTCTATGTGGCTGCAAGAGTCGAGACCTAGCTCCTGGTTCCTCCCCTCAAACTTATTCACTCCCTCCTAGCTTCGTGGAGCCTGTCGTACCCGCTCTTGAAACTATGTACAGAATCTGCCTCCGCCACTTCCTCATCGAAGTCATTCCACTTCCCGACAACTCTGAGACTGAAGAAATAATTCCCAACATCCCTTTGGCTCGTCTGCGCCTTCAACTTTCACCTGTCTCTCTTGTTCCCCGCCTCTCAACCTGTCTCTGTCGACCTTCTCTGTTTCCCAGAGTATTTTGTATCTTGTTATCATATCCCCACTAATTCTTCTGTCCTCATGACCACCAGAATCTTATCTCTCACCTTGTTGTGTGTGGTGACATGTATATCAGTTGGGTATCTTTACTGCAGAAACATATCGCCTACACAGTAGGCTTCTTCAGTCACACACAACGGCAGAAGGTGTAGTAGTGAAATGAAGATAATGTAATCAGTCCCACAACCTTGGAGAAATAATATTTGAGGTGCGGTATTGCTGCACATGTGTCCTAATCATAAACTTGACTGGTAAAGGAAGCCGAGGTCACGAAAAATGACAGGGAAGCCTGAAATGCTGATCGATGGTACAGTACCATGGTGTCTGGCAGCTGTGTCCACTAGGCTTGCTGACATTGCTCTCGTTTCTACTCAGAAAACATTTTCAAATCGTTCGATCAGCATTTCACAGACTTCCGTCTCATTTTCGTGGCCTCACCTTCCTTTTCCAGTCGAATTGCCTGGTATTTTACCGTGTGTGTGTGTGTACTCACCTAGTTGTGGTTGCAGGGGTCGATACATAGCTCCTGGCCCCGCCTCTACACTGGCCGCTACTGGGTCACTCTCCCTGCGCCATGAGCTTTATCATACCTCTTCTTAAAGCTATGTATGGAACTTGCTTCCACTACTTCACTCTCCAGATTATTCCACTTCCTGACCACTCTGTGACTGAAGAAATACTTCCTAACATCCCTGTGATTCATCTGAGTCTTCAACTTCCAACTGTGATCCCTTGTTGCTGTGTCCCATCTCTGGAACATTGTGGCTCTGTCCACCTTGTCGGTTCCTCTCAGTATTTTATATGTCGTTATCATATCCCCCCTGTCTCTCCTGTTCTCCAGTGTCGTCAGGTCGATTTCCCATAGCCATTCCTCGTAGGACATACCCCTTAGCTCCGGGACTAGTCTTGTTGCAAACCTTTGCACTTTCTCTAATTTACTTACGTGCTTATCTAGGTGTGGGTTCCAAACTGGTGCTGCATACTCCAATATAGGCGTAACATACACAGTGTACAGGGTCCTGAACGATACCTTATTGAGTTGTCGGAATGCTGTTCTTAGGTTTGCTAGGCGCCCGTATGCTGCAGCAGTTATTTGGTTGATGTGCGCCTAAGGAGATGTCCCCGGTGTTGTACTCACCCCAAGATCCTTTTCCTTGAGTGAGGTTTGTAGTCTCTGGCCCCCTAGACTGTACTCCGTCTGCGATCTTCTTTGCCCTTCCCCAATCTTCATGACTTTGCACTTGGTGGGGTTGAACTCCAGGAGCCAGTTGCTGGACCAGGCTTGCAGCCCCTCCAGATCCCTTTGTAGTTCTGCCTGGTCCTCGTCTGATTGAATTCTTCTCATCAACTTCACATCATCTGCAAACAAAGACACTTCTGAGTCTATTCCTTCCATCATGTCGTACACAAATGTGTGTATGTGTGTGTGTGTTAATCCCAGCACCGTACTAGTTAATTAACTGACAGGTCGTTGTAGTTACTAGGCCCTAGGCTACAGCCACAAGCTCTCAGCCACCTAGCTATCCCTTGTACCTAGTCACCGCTTGTACCTAGCAACCCTCCATACCTATCCCCCCCCTATGTATGTATCCATTTCTCCACCATACATACGCTTGGCTTCAGTGGCTTTGCATACGCTTCTGAGAATATACATACGTTCATTCATACATATATACACATGTATGTGTGTCTGTATATATATATGTAAATTCTTTAATGTTTCTGTGACAATGAGATATCCCTATGAAATCCCCTACAGCAAGCTATATAAACTATTTATATGTATAAATACTTTTGTCATTCCCTTCCCTTCACCTTGATGTAGATGTTTATATAGGCTCTATCTTATAGGCCTATAATGTGCAACTTTCTAGGTATTTCACTTATCACACATGTCTAAACACAAACAGGGGAGATATGATCATGATATTGAAAATGAATAGAGTGGATAGCCATAGGAATGTTAGGAAGTCTTTGTTTAGTCTCAGAGTAGAGAATGGGCAAGGCAAATACCATGCACAGTTTCAAGAGTAGGCACGATCGTTCTTTGGAAGTCAAGAATAAGTAGAGTGATTAGTAATTAAAGGGGAGGACCAGGAGCTGTGAATACACACATCTTCAAGAGGTACGATAAAGCTCTTGGAGCAGGGAGAGTGTGAACCTAAGTAGTGATCAGTGAAGAGGCGGAGCTAGGAGCTGTGACTCGACCCCTGCAACAACAAATAGGTGAGTACACATACACTACAGAGAAAGACAAATCTATGAGGCTGTTAGGTGAAAATAAGAAACCATATAAATTGAGGAGCACTGTTGCCAGCACGTTGGTCCACGCTGATGTGTGTGGTACCCAGTACCTGTCAAGTATGGGCCAGTAGGCCTTCTGCAGTGTTCCTTCATCTTATGAGGGAGAGTAGAGACGCCTAGAACTCAGACCTCAGGTGTACATAATTAAGGCAGTGTAGTTAGTTCTCTAGGTTTGAAGGCTATCAACTACACGAGGGTCAATAAGGTTGCATATCATCTGTACGTCACCATTCAATAATATTTTATTATATATATATATATATATATATATATATATATATATATATATATATATATATATATATATATATATATATATATATATATATATATATATATATATATATATATATATATATATATATATATATATATATATAACCCACAACAGTCTGCTAACATTCGGGTACCTATTTTTTGCTAGGTGAACAGAGGCAGGTGTAAGGTGACTTGAAAACTCACCTTGCCCCGCCTGGGTATCAAACACGGGTGCCTTAGATTATGAGCCAAATACACTGCTAGTGAACAGGATGCAACACGTTCTGAAAAAAAAATTAACAGTTTGAAGAACATACTTTTTATCGTGACAACATCTCGCTCTATGTATAGATTTATCAAGTCACATTTCGCTCTCTGTAGAAATTTATCATGCTACGTTTCACTCTAATTTGTCTTGTTACTTTCACTCTGATAGAAGTTCTCTCTACAAAATTAAAAAAGAGAAGAGCTGTAGTAGCGAGTGAGAATTATCTGAGAGATAATTCACCAGTACTCTGGAGGTGCAACATATAGTATATACATTGGCGTGACGTATATACACGTGTGTGTGACGTAGATATAAGTGGGTGTGACGTAGATACACATTGGCGTGACGTATATACACGTGTGTGTGACGTAGATACACGTGGGTGTGACGTAGATATACGTAGGTATGACGTGTATATACGTACATATGGTAGCATAGGAGGACTAAGCCAGCGTATGTACTCCCTCCAGCGTGCAAAACTCGTCTACCTCAGCGAGGGAAGTCTTCGCTGCCAGTCCCTTGACGGAATCTCGCTCCAGAAGGAACAGGTAGAGAGAGAGAGAGTGAGAGAGAGAGAGAGAGTGAGAACGAGCCAAACATAAATGCCTGGGAGAGATAAAGATATCTTTATGCAAATAACCCACACTTTGGGTAGGAAATTTTAGATTTACCTTTCGGTGCGTTCTGGACCATTATCAAGTTCGGTCCAAGACAGATCTAAAATATAGTCTAAAGTTTCCCATCTAAATGTGGATTATTTGTGAATTGTTGCAGCCATGGTATTGTGTCTATTATTGTTCATGAAGCATTTAGACGCGCAAAAGAGAATGAAAATCCAAAATTGTGTCATTTAGAGGAAAATTACGAGAGATCTAGCGAAGGTCAGCCATTAAATTCTTCACCACTAAATTTCGTGCAAGCAAACTGTTTATTGCTGAAGGTGTAAGCTGGGTTTCGTGTTTCGTGTGATGGTTGTGGCACTACACGCATACTAGTACCAATATTCTCTCCCACACACCCACGCTAACACCCCCTTCCCCACAAACACCCATGCCCACACACACCCACACTCCCTCCAGTGACAGAAACCACACATTACACACACACACACACACACACACACACACACACACCAACAGTCTAAATTATGGGTTCTGCAAATTCAATCCATTATCGTTCCTCTTTTTAAACTGCTTTCGCTAAACTTAATTCGGCCCAACTTCATTCTCTTGAGACTCGTGTCTTTGTGTGTGTGTGTGTGTGTGTGTGTGTGTGTGTGTGTGTGTGTAAGTTTGAGTTACGTACTGACTTGACTTCTACTACAGCGCTTCCTAATACAGTTCATTTCTTCTCTGCCTTCACAGTTTAGGAATTTCCATGTTTACCCGGCACAATTGAACTTCTGTTTCCCTCTTGTGTTTCTTCATTCTGTTTTCTCAAATCTCAAATATCCTTATCAAATTCGAGTATCATATAGGATGTGATCATATCTCATCTGGCTCTCTGGGCTTCAAGTGAAGGTATGATTTAAACCTCATCGTGTGCCAGCCTTGGTACTTCTGTAACTTGTTCTGTATCAAGCCTTGAGTTTTTTTAAGTTTCTTTTAATACTTGATGACAATAGTGCTAATGGTGGTGCCGTGTACTCCACTACTTATCCTACACATGCTGTGTACGGTGATCTAAATACTTTCTTGATCACATTCCTTGTTTTGCATATGCAACCAATGTTTTTCTTTGTTTATGTGCACTTTGGATTCTACAAGTTGAGTCCCTCTTAGGTAGCACTCGTTCTTTGGTTTCCTATCTCTTTTTCCCTAGGCTTGTAATCTTGCATTTAAAGGGATGTATTCCAGTAACCACATACTGGACTATTCTTGCAGCATCATGAAGTCTTCCTGTAGAACATTACTCTCCACATTAACTTTGTACCATCAACAAGCATGAGTATATAAAGAACAGTTTGGGTCCAAAAGATGGTCCTTGTGGTACGCCACTTGTTACTTCTCTTCATCTTCTGACTGCTGTCTGCTGTCTTCCTTATCCGTTAGAGCATCCTCTCATTCCACTTTGGTTTTCTTGTTGCTTTTCAAAGACCATGTCAAAAACGTTTGATAGTCTAGGAATAAACAGTCCACCAATACTTAACTTCCTTGTCTGAGCTTTGTCATTTAGCAAACTTAACTTAGGAAAGATTTCCTCTTTGTCCTGTATTTTTATGTGCGTTTCCCACATAGTTTACTAATTTACTCTTTATTATCTCCTTCATTAGTTTGCAGGATATTCATATCAGGGATACCTTTGCAGTTTCCTGAACGCTCTCCTCTCTCCAGTGACTTGTTATACCCGTGGCCTGGTCGCTAAAGCTCTCGCTTCACACGGCGAGGGTCTGCGTTCGATTCCCAGCACGGGTAGAAACATTGGGCGTGTTTCTTTACACCCGTTGTCTATGTTCACCCATCAGTAAAATGGGTACCTAGGAGTTAGTCGACAGGTGTGGGTCGCATCCTGGGACAAGGACCTAATTTGCGGGAAATGCTCTGCATAACAAGTGGTTTTCTATACAGTAGTATGTCATTGATGTCAGCTAGACCTGTATACCTTGTACATGTACTTGTAGTAAATAAAGATAGCATTATATTATATATGCATCCTTCTTAGCGGTCAGCATAGTATCTCTGCCGTCTCCTTTAGTATCCATGGTGAGATATTACTTGGCCTTATTGCTTTTGATGTGTCCGGTTCTATCAGGTGATGTCTTGATCATGAAGACTTCCTGAAATATTTTAGAGTTCACATCTTTCCTTTAACGTTCTCAAAATTAAATTAGTTAGCCCTTGGTTATTCCCGTTTTCTGTTCTTCATTTATTTGTTATTAACTGCATTACTATTTCATTTATTGTCCTTCATTTATGTTATAATTAATATTATTTTGATACTACACAATAAAAGCTAAAGTTAACCTAAATAAATTTAAATATGAAATTTGATGCTAAGAAGCAATTGCTAAAAATTCTATGAAGCAAATCCTACATTTCCAAGAGTCAGATTTGCACACGAAGAAAATTGTACCTTAAGTCACTCCTCGTATATTTGAAGTGATCATTGTCAAAGGACCGAAACGTTTTCAATAAGCAGAGCCTTCAGGAATACATACGTCTATTTTCCCCTCAAGTTCTCTTATTTCTGAAGCCTGATCAGACGAGCATTGATCGTTAGTTTTGTCTTGGTGTGACTGTGGGGAGGTCACTATGTCGGTCCCACATTGTTTTTTTTTATTGTTTTGCGTTACTCCACAATGGAAATTGCTCATTCCTGATCATTCCACATTGTTCTGGTTCCTCACTTTCCCCTGCTCTCTCCTCCCACTTTTCCTTTCATTTCTTTGTCTCTTGAAACCTAGAGTTTGTTTCTGTGTCTCTCGTGTCTCTTGTAGTGAGGTTAAACCTTATAGTGGCTTCTGTACTCGCCTAATTGTGGTTGCAGGGGTCGATTCATAGCTCCTGGCCCCGCCTCTTCGCTGGTCGCCACTAGGTCCACTCTCTCTCCTTGCTCCATGAGCTTCATCATACCTCTTCTTAAAGCTATGTATGGATATATGTGTGTGTATGTGTGCACGTGTGTGTTGGTAGGTATGTTAATTATTTATGTACATATCTTTCTCCCCTCTCCCTCCCTCCCTCCCTCCCTTTCACCCTCAAAAATAAATTTATACATATTACCGTACCACAGTTGTCTCCCTCCCCCTTCCCCACCTCCCTCCCCCTTAATCACCTCCTTCCCCCCTCCCTCCCCCTAACCAAGAAATAAGTTACAGTACTTCTCACAAATACATCACCAAAAAGTGAAAAAACTATATTTAAAGTTCATGAAATGTATTCAGGGTTCACGAATCTTACTTAATCAAGAATCGTTCATTAATATTACAGAAGATTCTTTAAAACTGGAAATTTATATCTTATCATTTGAAAAAAAAATACAGAAACTCATAAAACTGTAGAATTGTGAAGCAGTTTGCTTTTCCTACCCTGTCATTCCAAACCGCTGTTCTCAGTGACAAACTGTCTACACACTTGCTCATGGGCCTATGGTGCTCCATGGACACCCTGACTGACCCTCACATAATAATAATGCTGGTAGAATTACCAACAATATGTTAGGTAAAAGGACACAAGTACAACTATTGATACATTTCATTGTAAAAACGTTGCCACAGTAAAATATCACTTTAGTTGCTCTTGTGTCTGTTTACCCAACACATTAAGACAGACCTACTTACAGTCAGGCTGGGGAAACTATGGCATTCTTCAGCCTTCTTCAAGACAATACAAACTCTGCAACTCCGCGTTTTGTGTTCCCCAACCAAACGTCTGCGTCACCGTGTGTATACTTCGAAGACCCAGTGACAATATGGTGGCAGCGGTGGGATTACAATCCACAATAGTCATTTGACATACTACTTGCCTATATGTTGCTTATTTTGGAATTTTGCTGAACACTGATAAATTATATCATGAGAATGATGGATGGTGGTAGGTATAACCCAATGACATTTTGCTAGTATAGAATGTTAAGACTGAGAAGAGCAAGCAACACAAGCCATCGTGTGGACCCTACTTTTGTTGATGGATCTCCAAGGTATGCACTTGTTGATGTAGAGATATAGTACTACTTCTAATGTACTGAAGGTGAGAGAGACCACTCGCACCCATCCTGATTATAGCTAAGCTTGTCTTAATGTGAGAACAGGTCAGGACGCCCAACAACCACCTTAAGCCTGTGTGTATGATTGACCGAGGTGTGCTTGAGGGTCATTGTGTACAATGGTTTTTAAATAATAAGGCGGTAAACCCAACCAATATCAAAATAGTACACTACTAAATAGAACTATACATAAACCACAATCACACATAAAACTGTACAATCACACATTAAGCTGCACAATCGCAGGTAACACTGCATAATCACATAAAATTGTTCAATCACACGAAAAACTGCACAATCACTTATAAAACCTTCAGAAAAGTGTATTGTGGTAAACCTTCTACCTGCCATCCATTACAGTTTGCAAACATATTGCACGTAAATAGCTTTTTTTTTAGTTAGGAACTGAAAAGTCACCAGTAACTAGCAAGGAGACAAATTCTGCCACCCCGCACACTAGTAAACCCCAGAGCTAGTTAACTAGACCATCCCAATGCTAGAAAAAGTTATGCGCATCTCTCCTCTAGTTCGCTTTGCTAGACCTTTACAATTCACTTTTCAGAGTATAAGGCCGAAATTCACTGTATGCTAGATACCAAGTTCTAGATTTCACCACACACGAGAGGTTTAATTTTAACTGCACACAAGAGCTCAAGGTTATTTTTCACAGGACACGAAAGCACAGCTGAAGGTTTAACTGCATACTAGACCGCAGTTCTGGCTTTCCCTGCTTAAGAGACGTTGATGCTAGCTAGTGTAGCACACGAGAGCCCAATTCTGCTTGAAACTACACATGGGACTTTAAATCTAGTTTGCTTTGCCATTTGGAAAGTGTTAGTTTAAACACTTAGCTTATTTGAAACATCAAAAGTGTTTATCTTTATACACTGTTCGTGTTTTATCACTACTGCACACTTTAATGCACTTTACACTGTATGTATGCACCTGACGCGTAGTGTAGCTTCATTGCACTTTAGTATACAGTTATAGCTTTGAATTATAGCTGCCAACACTTGAACTGCTTATAGATGTGGTCTACTTCACTGTAATAGCTATTAATATTAGAGTCACAGCTGTGTGGGCCATATACACAGCTGTGTGGGCCATATACACAGCTGTGTGGGCCATATACACAGCTGTGTGGGCCATATACACAGCTGTGTGGGCCATATACACAGCTGTGTGGGCCATATACACAGCTGTGTGGGCCATATACACAGCTGTGTGGGCCATATACACAGCTGTGAGAGCTACGCTCCCCCTTAATCACCTGTTCCACCTGTTACTTGTGTTCATTTGGCTGTTCGTCTGAACTTTTAAAAAGGCAAACTAAATACTGAAGATTCCTTAGGCTTCGTAACTTCTGAATTTTGTCATTTGTAATTTATTTTAAAGAATGATAATGCATTCAATAAGACACCAAATAATAATAATAATAATAATAATAATAATAATAATGTATCAGCCAGAGTAACACACATCGCTTCTAGGCTTCAGACAGACTAGCATATTTTTATCAACGTACACAAAGGCAAATCCATTTCTTATTTTTGATAAGAAAGTTGACTTTTCAATTTTCAATTTGTCTTGCTTCTTTCCTTGCAATGAAGAAGTTTCTAAATATCAGATTAATTTGGAAAAAAAAATTAAGGCAATGGAAGTACGTATACAAAAACCAAAGATTGACGAGTAAAGAGACTTTTCTTACTTTGTTTATTAAGATGTGTTAGGAGTGAAGCTGGAGCCTGGATGCTGGAACGTGATCTGTTCATCTCAGGATGATGCCTGCTCATCCCAGGATGATGATACCTATTCATTACAACACCTTTTGATTCAACTACCATCACCACCACTGTTGTTGCCTTTATTGCGTTATCATCATCACAATTACTACATCCACCACAACTGTGTGATGACCACTCACCACCTCTACCACCATCACCACCTCTACCACCATCACCACCACTATACATCAGCCAGTATAATGAATAATACCATTGAAACCAGCAACAATAAAATGATTGACCTGTTGTATTCTACACTGTCACCACCATCCAATACCTCTCTCACCACCACCTACCTACACCACCTACTTGCACCACCAGGGCTACCACCATTACCTAACTCCTTCATCCATTACCTCCCTCACCACTATCACCTACTTGCACCACCACCATCCTCATCACCACCTACTTGCACCATCAGCACCACTGGGACCACCCCCACCTATTTGCACCATTCTCGCCACCACCTACCTGCACCATTCTCACCACCACCTACTTGCACCACCCTAACCACCACCATCTTGCACCACCTCCTTGCACCACCACCACCTTGCACCACCACCACCACCTTGCACCACCACCACCACCTTCTTGCACCACCACCACCTTGCACCACCACCACCACCTTGCACCACCACCACCTCCTTGCACCACCACCACCTTACACCACCACCACCTTGCACTACCACCACCTCCTTGCACCACCACCACCTTACACCACCATCACCTTGCACCACCACCACCTCCTTGCACCACCTACTTGCACTACCAGCACCTACTTTTCCCTCACTAGGTTTCTCCTACTACAGGTTCTCCTCTGGGGACCTCTCAGCTGAGTGTGACGATGAGGAGACTGGTCTGCGCAAACAAGAAGTTATTACCCAACAGGTGAGTCTCCAGTGCCTTTCATGAAGAGTTAAACCCGTGTGGGCCATTCCAGAGTAGTATAGGCTCGATTCTCCTGCCGTTACTGACTGTCCTTCTCTCTGACTAGGCTGTTTTAAGATTTCTACGGGGCTTTGAGACTAGATTACTATTGTAAATCAATAATACTATATTGATTTTGGGGGGGATTATACACTCTCCAAGGTCGGTTTTTTGAGTACGTATATATACTCTGTATTTAGGTTTGTCAAGAAACAGGACAAATGTTTCCTGTCGTAGGTCTTAAGTCATATAATGACCCGTAGATGTACTCTGTATATACCTCTTGTCTTCACTAGAGTTCCCTCAGAGGACATTAAGGGACGCTCACTGTATCACAGAATTTACATATCAGTTAAATTTCGTGAAATCATCTTATCCACAATCATTCATAGTGATAGTGACCACCTATGGCACAGGAATTAGCAAGAGATGACACTTCGTATCAGTATTAATTTGCGAAAACCTCAACGATATATATAACGATTTTTTTTCAAAAACTAAGAAAGTGATGGGCGTTTAGTGTACACAGCTGGACGGTCATTGGGATCTTGACGACCTGCCTTGTGTGAATGCACAAAAAAAAGATGCTATTGAGAAAGCTTTTGGCTCTGTGTAGAGCTTTATCAAATCATATTTAGATCTGTGTAGAGCTAGATTAACTCATGATAAAGCTCTACACAATGTTCCATTAGTAACTCGAAATGACACGATTGCAAATAAACCATGTCATGGGCGGGGATAGAACCCGCGATCAGTCATAAAACTCCAGACCGACGCGCTAGCCACTGGACCAGCTGGCTACAATAAGATTCATCGAACTAGGTATATTTATACACCATAGGAAGGTTAGCATAGGCCACCACTGTGACCACAAATGCAAGTTTTTACAGACGAATCTCCCGCTGGCGGGAGATTTGTGGTCACAGTGGTGCCTATGCTAACTTCCCTATGGTGTATAAATATACCTAGTTGGACGAATCGTTTTGGAGCCATCTGGCCCAGTGGTTAGCGCGTCTGTCTGGAGTTTTATGACTTCGATCGCGGGTTCTATCTCCACCCATGGTATGGTTTGGTTCCATTAGTAACTTATTCTGTAACCTGCCAGAAATAAAGTTATTCTTCTTGTAGGTGTAATGTCTGTCAGTAAACAGGACAAGTGTTTCCTGATGTGGGTCTTAGTTATATGATGACCCACAGCTGGAGCTTTTGGTCATCTGACCGAGGCCTTCCACTGGCTTACCAGTCTACCTCTTTAAAAATTATGGTTGAGTATAACCATTGTTGAACATTATTAAAATAAAACATAAAACTACGTATTAAAAGATATTCAGTCCATTAAAATGATATTATTTTATGTCTATAAAATACAGATTATGAGAGTAAATAGATACAGTGGTACCCCGAGTTTCGTACAGCTCCCAACTCGAACAATTATGTAAGTGTATTTTTGTAAGTGCTTATGTAAGTGTATTTTTGGGGGTCTGAAACGGACTAATCTAATTTACATTATTCCTTATGGGAACAAATTCGTTCGGTAACGGCACTTGAATAGCCTTGTGGAACGAATAAAGTACGAAACTCGGGGTACCACATATATATTAAATTATTAATATTATTGAAATGTTTTTAAAGTGCATTACATAATTATTAAATTTTTCAAAAATCAATTAAGAATACGTGTTTCAAAAATTTGGACCCACTTTCAAATCAGTATATATTTCGGGTCTGTTAATTTGAAACACCCTCTATAAGTATGAGAATGGCAAGCCGAACATATTAACTATGTAATTATATAAAATATTTTATAACCATATATTATTTACATGCATATATGTAAATAATGAAACAATGCATTCAAATTCATAGTTATTAAAAAATGCAAATTATTTATTTAATCTCCATTTGCACTAAAAAAGTTTTTTAGGAATTGTTTACAAAGTTAAAATGTTTGAGTTTACCCTGACTCTCAGTAGCAGTTAAAATGTTTGAGTTACCCTTACTACCAGTAAGCTTACTAGTTAAAATGTTTAAGTTCACCCTTGCTACCATTAACCTTAATAGTTAAAATGTTTAAGTTACCCTCACTACCAGTTAAAACATTCAAGTTACCCTTATTACCGGTAAGCCTAGTACATTAAGGTCTGTTCTAACCATTCAGAAGCTTGCAGAATACTTTTATATAGGAAGAATACATATATTAAAAAGTTTTCATGGTCTGGCTGCCGACAATCATGGTAGTAGTCATGGTAATACACAGTCATGGTATTAGTCATGTTAGTACATAGTTATGGTATTACAGTCATGGTAGTATACAGTCATGGTAATACAGAAACAAATGAGAACAAGTTTTTATATCGCTATTAAAACTTTATTCTGCTTTAAGTCTTTCTAAAGCAGTTTTAGTGTTATTGGAAAGGTTTGTGTGTTTTAATAGCCATCAGGTCTTGAAGTTATCATTCTATTGCAATACTTACTAAACAAATTGTCACTTTGATCACACAACAAGCTTTTAAATCTTGTATTTATATAATTTCATGGTAAACTATTCTATAAGAGTTTTCAGGCGAGAAATTACTATAGCATAGACAGAGGTTTTGTCCAAAAACTGACTATAACATGATCTATCATTAGTATTGTGAGGTGTATGCGAGGTCCAGTTTTGTCAGTGAATAACACACGTGCAACACCTGACTATACGAGTCAGATGTTTCGCCTTTACAACAGACATTTTCACTAATACAGAACAATGACAGTAACTTGCATTAGATAAAAAAAAAAAGTCTGTTGTGCAGGCGATACGTCTCTCTAATATCTATACTTAAGTCTTGCAGATGTCTTATATATCAACTTATCAGTAGTATATATATATATATACCTTTGACCCAAGAGTTTTAGCAATATACTTCAGATTATGTAGTCAGTAAGGAAGATAAGTCACGTTGTAAAGTATGATGGTGACACGGGTGTGGTGACCAAAATAAGAGTTACTGAGACAGTCCAGTGGAAAATGAGAGGTGGAACTACGCCATTTTTCTTTCCACGGGGTTGAAGGGAAGATCGAGGTGCAGAGCAAGCTCTTTCCGTGCAGAAAAACATCTGCGGAGTATAAATTTATCGAGATGTTTCGCCAGGGCAAGAGGTTTTTTCAGTGACTGAAATAAGCCTGTTCCAAAGGTGTAACGTCTTGATAACGTTCCTTTGTAATTGCCTCTTTTTCTCCACCTGTCGGTCTTTCCTTCAATACTGTCGGCATTGCGCTCTTATGTCCAGTTCGTTAGGCTTCCTACACTTCATATATCGTGCACTTGTCTAGTCTTAGACAAAATTCATTTGGCTAAGCCTGTGGACAGTTATAATCCGTGCACTTCAAAGAACAGTCATTGAGTTAGTATCTGTTAATGTATATTGTACATCCGACTAGGCTTGAATCCAGAAATAAATTTGTACACCTTAGAGAATAATCATTAAGTTACTAGGTGTAAGGATATGTCTTGTCCGTTATCTTATTTTCGTGGATGACTAACACCCAGTTGTTGCCCTTAATTAAAGCCGGACGGAGCCAGTGACGAGGTAATTAGTAAAGTAATCAAGGCTAAAGTCTCCGCTTAGTCTCGTACTCTCTCACACGAGACTTGACCGCTTTCCTGACTCTCTCGTGTCTCCGTGTGAGGACCTAAGCAGTTTGTCATCCTCTCGCTTACCTGCAAACACAGACACTCTAGTACCAGGGCTTGAGTACCAGGCATACAGTACCAGGCCACAAGTACCAGGGCTTGATTACAGAGCTTGAGTGACTAATACGGACACACGAGTTCTAGTATGAAAGTTCAAGTAACCAGACCCAGGTACGAGAACTTGAGGTACTGGGCCTTGATACCAGCGCCAAGTACCAGTACTCTAGAGTGTTGAGTGTGCCCAGGGAGAAGTCGACGACAGCTGGACCTCCTAGAGCGTCCTTTCCTTCTGTATAAGCTTGGAATGCGCCCATTTTCTCTCATGTTCCTTCTGTCCCTCCTTACCAGCATTTCATACAGACCTTCCGGATGCATTTCAATGCAACTCTCGTTATCTATTCTTTATCTTAAACTCTATCCGTCTCCGAATGGTAATGCTGCTAGTAGAGTTGACTATTCTTATCTGTTAATGATAATTTTTTTTTGGTTTCTCGTGGGCGGGTGAGGCTCGGGACACGGCCATTGCAAGCTACTTTTGTCCCAGTTGTCATTTTTTGTATCATGCTGCTTCGTTTTAATCTTTCAGATATTTTTCCCCCCTCTCCTTCATTGCCTGCTTTTCTTCTCTTTCTTCTCTCTGCCTGTCTTTCATCTTCACTCTGTAAGGCTGAGAGACGGCAAGGGTCGCCAGGGACACCCCAGTCCCGCAGACAGTCTCGCACTCTGTCACTTGTGGATCAGCCTCAGGTCCAGCCTCAGGCCCAGCCTCAGGCCCAGCCTCAGAGCCAAGCTAAAGCCCAGCCTCAGGCCCAGCCTCAAGGCCAAGCTAAGGCCCTGCCTCAGGGCCAAGCTAAGGCCCAGCCCAGAGTCCAACCTCAGCAGGTAATCCCCTGGAATCTTACCTGATGCATGACTTAGTTAGCCCTGGAACACCACACCTGTGGACCCTCTATAGCTCTGGGCTGTCAGGAGTTAGTTGACCGCAGTGCCCATTTTTTGTATAGCTGAGTTTTCAAAAAAAGTCTGCAAGAACACCCACGGTAAGTAGCACTAGAGTTAATAGAGTCGGTAGATGAGATAACTTAGATCTTGAATGCTGATCTAGAGGGCAAGGAGACAAGATTTTTGATCTCACGAGGAAGCATGATCAACATCTGCAACTTAAAAGACAATCTGCAGATCAAGTTTTGCAACTTTCTCTCCTTTTATATCTGAACTTCCTAAAACTTTTTCATCACAGAGAATAAATATATATATATATATATATATATATATATATATATATATATATATATATATATATATATATATATATATATATATATATATATATATAAAAGCTCTTCCACCAAAATATATTTAGAAATTTATACTCTATATTTGTACCATAAACTTATGTGTTCTGTTTTTTATTTTAAGCTAACTAATTGTGTTTTTTTTTCTTCTATCGTTGTCTTCTCAGGCGAGGCTTAAGCAGGTATTGGTTGTGGAGGAGTAGGCAGTGTTGGGGCAGTGTGATGTTGGAGGAGTGGTGGTGTGGACCTCAGTGATGGAGGAAGTATTAACATGGCACTCAGTATATTTCGTTTAGTGCTGTACCACTCGTAGTTATACACTGAAGCATTATGACTTACCCTTACAGGTTGCTAGCCTGCTCATCCTAAATGCTCCTCTGCTCACAGCATCCCCGTTTGCGTTGCTAGGATACCGTGTCCAGGATAATGTATCACACACAACACCCTTGAAGCAGGTTATGGGTTGCCAGATATAAATTGAAGAGATGCGCAGGATAAATACTGTCAATTTTCTCCCCACTTAATCTCTGCCTTCCCTAAGAACAGTCTACGTTGTTTGCGTGCCTAAGGGTGGAAACGTTAGCAATGCTTTCTAGCACCTGTTGCCCCTGTTCACCTAGCAGTAAGTAGGTACCTGGGTGCTAGTTGACTGTTGTGGGTCGCATGCCTGGGGGCGGGTTATATAATATCTTTGTTTACTACAAGTACATGTACAAGGTATACAGACCATAGCTGACATCAATGACATATATTACTATATAGAAAGCCACTTGTTATGCTGAGCATTTCGGGTAAATTAGGTCAATTTTGTCCCAGGATGCGACCCACACCAGTCGACTAACACCCAGGTATCCATTTTAAACTGATGGGTGAACAGGGACAACAGGTGTCTTATGGAAACACGTCCCTAATATTTTTCACTCGTACCGGAGGAGATTCGAACCCAGTAGATAGTGCTAGGCTTTGAAATGAGTTGAGGCAGGAAACAATTCTTAGCCTGCAAATTCATTTGTACAAAAAAAACAGTGACACACCTTGGAGTCAGCTCGGGGCTCTTATTGGTTAGCACGCATCTGACGTACAGGCAAAATAACCAATCACGACAAAATCATGAAGCTCGGGGCTCTCATTGGCTGGACAGCCTAATTAAGACACCGCAAAGTAACCAATCAGAAGAGAGTCACGCAATCAAAACACTCGTACAAATTCCAACAAATAATTAAGACGGCGAGAAATAAGTTCAGTTAATTTCATGAAAAAATAAAAGTCCATGAGTCAACACTTGTAGTATAGCAGTGTGTTGCTCCAAACACCTGTAGTATAGCAGTGTGTTGCTCCAAACACCTGTAGTATAGCAGTGTGTTGCTTCAAACACCTGTAGTATAGCAGTGTGTTGCTTCAAACACCTTGTAGTATAGCAGTGTTGCTCCCAACACCTGTAGTATAGCAGTGTTGCTCCCAACACTTGTAGTATAGCAGTGTGTTGCTCCCAACACTTGTAGTATAGCAGTGTGTTGCTTTCAACACCTATAGTATAGCAGTGTTGCTTTCAACACCTGTAGTATAGCAGTGTTGCTCCCAACACTTGTAGTATAGCAGTGTGTTGCTTTCAACACTTGTAGTATAGCAGTGTGTTGCTTTCAACACCTATAGTATAGCAGTGTTGCTTTCAACACCTGTTGTATAGCAGTGTGTTGCTCCCAACACCTGTAGTATAGCAGTGTGTTGCTCCCAACACTTGTAGTATAGCAGTGTGTTGCTTTCAACACTTGTAGTATAGCAGTGTGTTGCTTTCAACACCTGTAGTATAGCACTGTGTTGCTCTCAACACCTGTAGTATAGCAGTGTGTTGCTTTCAACACCTGTAGTATAGCAGTGTGTTGCTTTCAACACCTGTAGTATAGCAGTGTGTTGCTTTCAACACCTGTAGTATAGCAGTGTGTTGCTTTCAACACTTGTAGTATAGCAGTGTGTTGCTTTCAACACTTGTAGTATAGCAGTGTGTTACTTTCAACACTTGTAGTATAGCAGTGTGTTGCTTTCAACACCTGTAGTATAGCAGTGTGTTGCTTTCAACACCTGTAGTATAGCAGTGTGTTGCTTTCAACACCTGTAGTATAGCAGTGTGTTGCTTTCAACACCTGTAGTATAGCAGTGTGTTGCTTTCAACACCTGTAGTATAGCAATGTGTTGCTCCCAACACCTGTAGTATAGCAGTGTGTTGCTCCCAACACCTGTAGTATAGCAGTGTGTTGCTCCCAACACCTGTAGTATAGCAGTGTTGCTCCCAACACTTGTAGTATAGCAGTGTGTTGCTTTCAACACCTGTAGTATAGCAGTGTGTTGCTTTCAACACCTGTAGTATAGCAGTGTGTTGCTCCCAACACTTGTAGTATAGCAGTGTGTTGTTCTAGACATTGCTGAATATACTGAGTGCCGCGTTAATACTGAACAACACTGAGGAGAGAGAGAGAGAGGAGAGAGAGAAGAGGAGAGAGAGAGGGAGAGAGAGAGAGAGAGAGAGAGGAGAGAGAGGAGAGAGAGAGAGAGAGAGAGAGAGAGAGAGAGAGAGAGAGAGAGAGAGAGAGAGAGAGAGAGAGAGAGAGAGAGAGTGAGAGAGTAGTAGATACTAAAGTAGGCCCGTAGAAGATACTAAAGTAGGCCCGTAGTAGATACTAAAGTAGGCCGGTAGAAGATACTAAAGTAAGCTAAATGGGGAGAGTAGACTTAGTGTTTGGAGTAGACCTAGTGAGCAGAGTAGGCCTAGTAGTGAGAGTAGCCCTAGGAGAATTATAGTCATAGTGTGTAAACAGACAGTGGGCACCGTAGCCATAGTCAACACAGCCATAGTGACTATATTCTAAAAAATATTCTTTTTTTTTTTAGTTATTTTTTCTCTGGATTAGATTTTTTTTCATTTCCTTTTCTTGTGAAATTCTTTTTATAATTTTTTTTCCATATATTGTGCCTTATTTGCCAATGTTCGCGTCTTATATTTTTGATTGTTTGCTGTTGTTTTTAATGGAGGTTGTGAGACCGTTCTTTATAATAATTATTTGAAAGTAGGCCTATTGACAAATATTTTTATCCCCTCTTGGTATAGAAGTTAAACTCTATTTGTGAATCGAAAATATTTTTTTAATACACGACACAGTGTCTAAATTGAAGTCCACAATAACAAAGTCATATTTCTAAAGCTGGTCAGGTTAGGTCAGGTTTGTCAGGAAACATGACGAGTGTTTCCTGACGCGGGTCTTGGTTATATGGTGACCCTGATGTTGAAGCTTTCAGTCATCTGACTGAAGCCTTCCACTGGCTTGAAACTCCCCTCCCACCCCTTTAAAAACCATGGTTATGATTATAATCAATAGGCTTTATAAAGCTGGCTCTCTTTTGCCCAAATCGTAACCAGACTGTCGGTCGATTTTCTTAAAGATTTTATTTTCGCTTTTATTAGCTTTTTATTTCCCTTTAGAATGACCCAAACAGTAATGTCAGTACACAAACAACCCTCACTTAGCTGAGAGAAACTTAGGACGACGTTTCGGACCGACTCGAACCATTAACTAATGACTAGTGTGTGTAAATGGTTTTGAAAACGGACAACTGGAAGAATTGAGACACTTATACAACATATGGGAATCTTTATTGAAGAAACGTTTCGCCACACAGTGGCTTCATCAGTCCAATACAAAGCAGGAAGGTGTAAGGAGAGGAGGAGTCTGAGGTAATCAGTCCCTCAGCCTGGAATCGATGAGTTCAGTCCATCACTCTTGTGATGGTTAAATTAATTTCTCCTTTTGATCATTTCCATGCATCTTCTTTGAAGTAATTCAACTTTCTTAGACATTGTGCTAGTTTGGTTTTCCCCTCAAATTCTTATATTAAACAGAGAAAGTAAAGTGAGAGTGAGAGAGAGAGAATCTTTCATGTAATTCTAGTTCACTTTGTCTGGGTTAAAACTGCTGAGAGCACGATGGTCACACCTTCTAACAGCAGGTTAACGTTACTCCCTAAATTAACGATTAAAGTATACACAGTGAGATATATACATTTCTTGGTGAATATACACCGAGATATACATTTTTGAGATCTTGTACTCGTGGATTTCTACTATCCGTTCGTCACTGAGGTTTTCCAGAGTACGAATGTAATATCAATTACGTTTTTTGTTCTGGTCAGCTGTTTCTGTTTTTTTTTTTGTTTATAGTTTTATTTTTGTTTAATTTTGTTATATTTTGTTATGTTATTTTACGTTTGGTTTCATAATGGTGAAGGTCCGAGGTGGGTAGAGATCTAGCAAAGGCGGGTCTTGTGGTAGAAATTAGTTGAGTTATACCTACCTATTTTATCCCACATGATGTATTTACACAATCCACACTTCCCACCCCCACACATAAGCATCTCCCACCCCCACACACACATACCTTTCACCCCTACACCCACACCTCCAACCCCCAACACCCTAAGGACCTCCCATAGTGTTCCACCACACACATTCGCTTGGACGTTAGCACCACACGTGTCCCAGCACCACATGTGTCCCAGCACCACACGTGTCCCCAGCACCACACGTGTCCCAGCACGACACGTGTCTCAGCACCACACGTGTCCCAGCACCACACGTGTCCCAGCACCACACGTGTCCCAGCACCACACGTGTCCCAGCACCACACGTGTCCCAGCACCACACGTGTCCCAGCACCACACGTGTCCCAGCACCACACATGTCCCAGCACCACACCTGTCCCAGCACCACACCTGTCCCAGCACAACACCTGTCCCAGCACAACACCTGTCCCAGCACAACACCTGTCTTAGCACAACACCTGTCCTAGCACAACACCTGTCCTAGCACAACACCTGTCCCAGCACAACACCTGTCCTAGCACAACACCTGTCCCAGCACAACACCTGTCCTAGCACAACACCTGTCCCAGCACAACACCTGTCCTAGCACAACACCTGTCCTAGCACAACACCTGCCTCAGCACAACACCTGTCCCAGCACAACACCCGTCCGACAACACCTGTCCCAGCCCACCTGTCCGCACAACACCTGTCCCAGCACAACACCTGTCCAGCACAAACCCGTCCTAGCACAACACCTGTCCAGCCCCCTGCCTCACCAACACCTGTCCCAGCCAAAACCGTCCTGACAACACCTGTCCCCCAAACACCTGTCCCAGCACAACACCTGTCCTAGCCCACCTGTCCTAGCACAACACCGTCCCCGCACAACACCTGTCCGCACAACACCTGTCCCAGCACAACACCGTCCTGCACAACACCTGTCCCAGCACAAACCGTCCCAGCACAACACCTGTCCTAACCACCTGTCCCAGCACAACACCTGTCCTAGCACAACACCGTCCCCCCCAAACCGTCCCGCCCAAACCTGTCCCAGCACAACACCTGTCCCCCCACAACACCTGTCCCAGCCAAACCGTCCCACACAACACCTGTCTTAGCACAACCCTGCCTAAAAGC
>WNWK01003165.1:0-27500 GCA_009830355.1 Cherax destructor
ATATATATATATATATATATATATATATATGGATCAACCCCTACACTCACAAGTAGAATAGTACACCCACAAACGTGTGGGTACACAGTGGGTGGGCCCAGACTGTGGGTACACATTGGGTGAGCCCAGACTGTGGGTACACAGTTGGTGGCCCAGACTGTGGGTACACAGTGGGTGGGACCAGACTGTGGGTACACAGTGGTGGGACCAGACTGTGGGTACACAGTGGTGGGACCAGACTGTGGGTACACAGTGGTGGAACAGACTGTGGGTACACAGTGGGTGGGACCAGACTGTGGGTACACAGTGGGTGGACCAGACTGTGGGACACAGTGGGTGGGACCAGACTGTGGGTACACAGTGGGTGGGCCCAGACTGTGGGTACACAGTGGGTGGGCCCAGACTGTGGGTACACAGTGGGTGGGACCAGACTGTGGTACACAGTGGGTGGGACCAGACTGTGGGTACACAGTGGGTGGGACCAGACTGTGGGTACACAGTGGGTGGGACCAGACTGTGGGTACAAAAGTGGGTGGGACCAGACTGTGGGACACAGTGGGTGGGACCAGACTGTGGGCACAGTGGGTGGGACCAGACTGTGGGTACACAGTGGGTGGGACCAGACTGTGGGTACACAGTGGGTGGGACCAGACTGTGGGTACACAGTGGGTGGGACCAGACTGTGGGTACACAGTGGGTGGGACCAGACTGTGGGTACACAGTGGGTGGGACCAGACTGTGGGTACACAGTGGGTGGGACCAGACTGTGGGTACACAGTGGGTGGGACCAGATGTGGGTACACAGTGGGTGGGACCAGACTGTGGGTACCAGTGGGTGGGACCAGATGTGGGTACACAGTGGGTGGGGACCAGACTGTGGGTACACAGTGGGTGGGACCAGACTGTGTACCCACTGTGTACCCACAGTCTGGGCCCACCCACTGTAATCCCACAGTCTGGTCCCACCCACTGTGTACCCACAGCCTGGTCCCACCCACTGTATACCCACAGCCTGGTCCCACCCACTGTGTACCCACAGTCTGTTCCCACCCACTGTGTACCCACAGAAGCAAATGCCATGTTTGGAGCATTTACAGAAACACATACAAGTGGATGTTTTGGACGGAGAGATTAAGATAGAAAACTATAACATGTATAGATGTGATAGAATTAATAGGTCACAGGGAGGAGTAGGACTCTATATAAAAGATACTCTCTGCTGCACAGAAGTTTTGAACGCTACGAATGATATAGTAGAAATCCTCGGCATTAAAGTGGAAAATAAGAATCTAGTAATTATCCTAGTATACAAACCACCATCAGCAACTGCGGAGGAATTCACAGAGCAGTTAAAGAAGATAGATAGCTATCTGATAGGCTAGAGAATCCCACCCCAAACATTTTAATCCTTGAGATTTTAATCTCCCTCATGTAAAATGGAAGATGAGGCACCATAATGTTATACCAGAAATAACTCCTGGAAGCACCCTGGCTCAACAGGCACATACCAGGGAACTAATGAGGCTTTGTGAAAAGTACTCACTAAACCAACAGATAATTGATCCCACTAGAAATGAAAATACCCTGGATTTGATATTCACAAACAACGAGGAATTAATCAGAGACATAACAGTTACAAAAACAATATACTCTGATCATAACATCATAGAAGTTCAAACTAGTATTAACTCAGGGTTAGGGAACTGCGACACTAATGCTAGAGACGGAATGTTCAGTAAGTTTAATTTTAATAATCATAGAATTGACTGGGAAAAAATAAACCAAGAGCTATCAGACATATCATGGGAATCAGACATGAGCACCCTAAATCCCCACCAGTGCCTAGAGAAGCTGAATACAGAAGCATACAAGGTATGTATGAAACACGTACCATTGAGGAAATCCCGAAGAAGATCAGATATAGAGAGAGCGTAGGAGATGGTACAGAGAAGAAAACGGGTTACTGAATTGTTGAAAAACACAGTTATGTTGCAACAGAAGAGAGATAGCCTTAACCGAGAGATCACGGAATTAGAGCAAAAACTTAAGATGTCATACCTGACAGAAGAAGTACAAAGGGAACAAAGAGCCATACAGGATATTGCAAGAAACCCAAAATATTTCTACTCCTATGCAAAATCCAAGCTAAGAACTACCTGTAGAATTGGACCATTATTGAGAGGAGATTCGTATACGGACGATGAACAGGAAATGAGTGAAATTCTAAAAGAACAGTATGAGTCAGTGTTCAGCAACCCACTAAATGACAGCAAGGTAGAAAATGCAGAAATATTTTTCACTCCAGCAGAAGGCTGCGCAGACCACCTAACCGACATTAGTACAAATCCCATAGATTTCGAAAAAGAAATGGCCAACATGCCCACTCACTCAGCACCTGGACCAGATTCATGGAATGCTTTATTTATAAAGCAGTGCAAAGTACCATTAGCAAGAGCCCCTTAGTATTCTGTGGAGAAAGAGCTTAGATCTAGGTGAAATTCCAGAGGCCTTAAAGAGTGCAGACATAGCTCCTTTGCATAAGGGAGGTAGTAGAGCACTAGCTAAAAATTACAGACCAGTAGCCCTCACTTCTCACATCATAAAAATCTTTGAAAGAGTGATGAGACGGCAGATTACAAAGTTCATGGACCAGCACAACCAACATAACCCGAACCAGCATGGCTTTAGAGCGGGTCGATCATGCCTGTCACAGCTGCTGAACCATTATGACAGAATTAGGAGGCATTGGAGGACGACCAAAACGCAGATGTGATTTAACAGATTTTGCAAAGGCGTTTGACAAATGCGATCATGGAGTGATAGCGCACAAAATGAGGGCCATAGGCATTACGGGGAAGGTAGGCAGATGGATTTTGAGTTCCTAACACAAAGAACACAAAAAGTAGTAGTGAACAGGGCAAGATCCAGCATCAGCGAGGTCAAAAGCTCAGTGCCCCAAGGCACTGTCCTGGCACCTCTGCTGTTTCTCATCCTCATAGCAGACATAGATAAAAACACCCAGCACACTTTTGTATCATCATTTGCAGATGACACTAAAATAAGCATGAAAGTCACTACGGTAGAGGACACTGAAAAATTACAGGAGGACATAAGCAGGGTCTTCCAATGGGCAGTGGAGAACAACATGACGTTCAATGGTGATAAGTTTCAGCTGCTTAGGTATGGAAAAAAAGAAGAACTCAAAAGGAACACTATATACAAAACGCAAGAGGGTCACCACATAGAACGAAAGGAACACGTAAAGGACTTGGGAATAATTATGTCTGCTGCTCTGTCGTTTAAAGACCATAACAAGACAAAGATCACAGCCAGGAAGATGATGGGGTGGGTATTGAGAACTTTCAAAACAAGGGAAATAATGCCGATGGTGACACTCTTCAAATCGCTAGTGCTCCCCCACTTAGAATATTGCTCAGTGCTGACGGCCCCGTTCAGGGCAGGAGAAATAGCAGAGCTGGAACAAATCCAGAGATCGTTTACGGCTCACATTGAGCCATTGAAACATCTAAATTATTGGGAACGCCTTCAAGTCTTGAACATGTACTCATTGGAGCGGAGGAGAGAGAGATACATGATAATATATACATGGAAAGTACTTGAGGGCCTGGTCCCAAATCTGCACACTGCCATAACAACATACTGGAGTGAGAGATATGGGAGAAAGTGTAAAATAAACCCAGTGAGGAGCAGGGGTGCGGTGGGGACAAAACGGGAGCACTGTATTAACATCCGGGGTCCCAGACTATTCAACATCTTACCAGAAGATATCCGAAACACGGCTGGAACCAGTGTAGAAGCCTTCAAGAGGAAACTGGACAAATATCTTCACCAGGTGCCAGATCAACCAGGCTGTGATGGATATGTGGGGCAGCGGGCCTCCAGCAGCAACAGCCTGGTTGACCAGGCAAGCACCAGACGAGCCTGGCCCATGGCCGGGCTCAGAGAGTAGATACTCTCGAAACTCTTCAAAGGTATATCAAAGGTATATCAAAGGTGGGTACACAGTGGGTGGGACCGGACTGTGGGTACACAGTGGGTGGGACCGGACTGTGGGTACACAGTGGGTGGGACCGGACTGTGGGTACACAGTGGGTGGGACCGGACTGTGGGTACACAGTGGGTGGGACCGGACTATTTGAGGTGCGAGGAAAGGAATCCAGGTGACTTCAGTGTTAACTAATGATGCAGAATAATCATACACAGTTTTCAGAGTAGATACGATAGGGCCCCTCCCATCATCCCCCGGAGTAGAACCGGTCAAGTTGGAGAGGCGAGAATCGACCCCCTGCAAGCAAAACTAGGCGAGTACACCAATTTGCAGCGAAGTGGCATTCGGGATTTTTAGTAATAGCTGACCAGGGAGCCAGTTATTTCTGGCCTAAAACTTAGTAGTAATGGCCAGGTTGTGTTGTGCCTCGGGAGGCGGAGGAGGGAAGGGAGCTGACTACCATCATGGTGAGAGAGGAAAGCTGGCTACCATCATGGTAAGAGGAAAGCTGGCTACCATCATGGTAGAGAGAGGAAAGCTGGCTACCATCATGGTAGAGAGAGGAAAGCTGGCTACCATCATGGTAGAGAGGGAAAGCTGGCTACCATCATGGTAGAGAGAGGAAAGCTGGCTACCATCATGGTAGAGAGAGGAAAGGGCTACCATCATGGTAGAGAGAGCTGGCACCATCATGGTAGAGAGAGGAAAGCTGGCTACCATCATGGTAGAGAGAGGAAAGCTGGCTACCATCATGGTAGAGAGAGGAAAGCTGGCTACCATCATGGTAGAGAGAGGAAAGCTGGCTAGAGGAAAGCTGGCACATCATGGTACCTGTACAAGGAGACAGTTACTAGAGTCAACTTTCCTTCAATCACACGAGTGAAAAATGGAGGGGGAGAGGGGAAGATGAGATGGAGGTTGATGATGGGGGGTAGTTAAAGAGGGTGGTGGTGCTAAACTCATGATGCCAATATTAACATCGACCCTGTACTATAACCATCCATTGGTAGTCTCGTAGGTGGAGAGGGCAGGCTGGGAGGTGGGTGGAGAGGGCAGGCTGGGAGGTGGGTGGAGAGGGCAGGCCTGGGGGTGGTGGAAAGGGTAGGCTGGGAGGTGGGTGGAAAGGGCAGGCTGGGAGGTGGGTGGAGAGGGCAGGCTGGGAGGTGGGTGGAGAGGGCAGGCTGGGAGGTGGGTGGAGAGGGCAGGCTGGGAGGTGGGTGGAGAGGGCAGGCTGGGAGGTGGGTGGAGAGGGCAGGCTAGGAGGTGGGTGGAGAGGGCAGGCCTAGGGGTGGGTGGAAAGGGTAGGTTGGGAGGTGGGTGGAAAGGGCAGGCTGGGAGGTGGGTGGAAAGGGCAGGCTGGGAGGTGGGTGGAAAGGGCAGGCTGGGAGGTGGGTGGAGAATGCAGGCTGGGAGGTGGGTGGATAGGGCAGGCTGGGAGGTGGGTGGAGAGGGCTCCTCATAGAAGCAAATGCTATGTTTGGAAACACACAAGGGGGAATGTTTTGGATGGTGATAAAATGATAAAAACTACAATATGGATAGATGTAACAGTTAATAGGTCATAGGAAGAAGTAGGACCGTGTGTTAAAGATACTTTTTGTTGCAGAGAACTGCAGAGAACTGCTAAATTCAACAAATGATGTAGTAGTTCCGAATATTAAAGTGGAAAATGGGAATCTGGTAATTATCCTAGTACATAAACCACTATTAGCAACGGCTGAGAAATTCACTTGAAAAGCCCACTCCAAATATTATCCTCTTTGGAGATTTCAACCTCTAAGATGGAAAATGGTTTATCACAACATTGGACCAGATATAGTTCCTGGAAGCACTCAGACTAAACAGATACATACCAGGTACCTAATGAGGCTTTGTGAAAAGTTTGCTTTGAGCCAACAGATAACTGATCTCACTAGAAGTTAAACTGCACGGGATATGATTTTCACAAACACCGAGGAACTAATCAGAGATATAACGGTAACAAAAACAGTATATGTACTCGGATCACAACATAGAGGTTGGGGAACTCCAGTAATAATATACGAGAAGAAATGTTCAGTAAAAATAACTTCAACAATCACAGATGTGTGTGAGATGTTGGGTGAAATGAGTACTTTAATAATTATTATAATAGAAGGACCCACTGTATGGTAAGATACTCATCTTTGTTGATGACAGCTCAAAACACCTGCAGCCTCTGCCAGGGTTTCGCCTCTGAGGTCAGCTGTCTTATTACCCACCAGGGCTGCAAAGGTGATTATAACCAGGGTTAATTAACCAGCTTTAATACACTCCCTGGTGTCATATATTATTCCAATATATCAGGTAAATCACCTGGAAGTTGTGGGCGACCCTTACCTGTGTTCTGGGCTTGGGCCTGACCATCACGGCCTCGAATAGTTAGCACCATTCACCTAACATCGACCCTAGGCACTGCAGTGGTAATTAGGAGGATGTTGGGTAAAATAGTGACTTACCTGGCTCATTGTAGTGGAAGCCGGTGATATTACAAAGTCAGAGAGAGGCCGCTATCGATGTCTTGAGATGCACAGTGACGTCTTCACTTGGCATCTACTTGGCAAACAGAACATCTGATGACTATCGCCTCATTCATAGTTTGTAATTATTCACGGCAGGAAGAATGTCTTCAGTCTTCCTGGAGATTGTCAGTGCCCAACCTGGGATACGTATGCACATGAATGTGCATTCAAAGTGATGTGGCCCGGCCGGTAGCACCTGGCTACTTCATCAAATGTTCACTGGTCAAATTTAAACTGCAATCCGCCTGTTGCAGCCTCTCCTCCTATGTTTATGGACAGGTATCTGTTGACATAGTGTCTACAGGCGTTAGTTGCCAGCTCTAGCAACTCAGCTGAATCATGAAATGTGGATTAATTGAGTCTGAGGTGCTAGATAAGAAGAATAATGCCACTAGCTATATTAACAGGTTCGAGGCAAATTATCCTGAATTTCTCCTGTCTTGGGAAATAGCAATTTCCCCAGACAAACACATGGGTGAAACGTGTTGCAGATTCTGTTGTAAGAGTGTAAAACTGCTGGACACATGTGAATATTGCTCTGGATCTGCTATTCTATTAAAGATTGTCTAATTTTGCAGAGGTAAGGAACACATGCTAGATAGGGACATGTCTGGAATGTTTTAATTGAACTAAGTATGCAGGAAATACAGTCTCCCCATTCGCTAGTGGACGGATAAAGCATTCTTGACCTTTCTCCCACTGTGAGGAGAGAGGGAGGGGGTCTCAGCGCTCTTGAGAGGGATCGTCGCCCCTCGGGGATTTATCTACAACAGAACTGACTGAGACAAAATTTACAAGGCAATATCAGACACTCTGAGAAACAGCCATGAGCATCCTAAATCCTTAACAGTGCCTGGAAAAGCTGAACTTTTGAAGCATACAAGGTCTACACTAAATATGTACTATTGGAAAAAACTAGAGAATTGAATATAGAAAGAGAGCTTAGAAGAATGTACAGAAAAAGAGGGTTAATCAATTTGCTTCAAAATGTTAAAATATCACAACGAAGGAAAGATAATCTTAGCCGAGAGATCACCGAGATAGAACAAATACTTAAGGTGTCATACTAGACAGAAGAAACACTAAAGGAACAAAACCTATTCAGAATATTGCAAGAGACTCCAAATATTTCTATACATATGCAAAGCCAAAGTTAAGAACTACCTGTGGAATTGGACCATTAATCACAAGTTAATACACGGACAGTGAACAGGAAATGAGCGAAATTTTGAAAGACCAATAAGAGTCGATATTCAGCAACCCACTAATGAAGGCAGAGTGGAGAATGTGAATTTTCTTTTCATTTCACATGAAGGTCATGCCGACCAAATAACCTTAGTCTCATGGATTTCGAAAAAGAAATAGAAAATATGTCTGCTTATTCTGTGCCTGGACCGGATTCGTGGAATTCTTTGTTTATAAAAAGTGCAAAGTACCACTGGCACGAATACCCAGTATCGTTTGTAGAAAAAGTTAAGATCTAGGTGAAATACCAGAGACCTTAAAGAGTGCAGGCATAACTCCGTTGCCCAAGACAGGTACTACAGCAGTAGGTAAAAATTAAGACTTCAAAAGAGTGATGAGACAAATTACACATTTTATGAAACACCACAATCTGCTCAAGCCAAACCAGCATGGTTTTACAACTGGAAGATCATGTTTGTCACAACTGCAAAACTACTGTGACAGAATTACGGAGACGTTGTAAGAGAACCGAAGCACGGATGTCTTCACGGATTTTGCAAATCTCTTGACAAATGTGATCATGTGGTGATTGCACACAAAATGGAGGCTGCAGATATAATGGTGAAAGTAGGCAAATGGATTTTCAGCTTTCTGGCAGATAGAACACATAGTAGTAAACAGAGCAAAAGCCATTATTGGCGAGGTAAAAAGTTCCGTATCCCAAGTAACGATCATGGCTCCTGTTTTGATCCTCGTATCAGACATGAATAAAAACACCCGTCACTGTTTTGTTTCATCATCTGCGAATTATACCAAAATAAACATGAAAATCACATCGGTAGAAGACAAAAAATTAGCAGGAAGATATAAGCAGGTTTTCCAGTGGGCAGTGGAGAACTTGAAGATCAATGGTGATAAGTTCCAGCTCTTTAGATATGGAATAAATGAAGAACTTAAAGGGAGTACTGTGTACAGAACCCAAAAAGATCTTCAAATAGAACAAAATGAACACGTGAAAGACTTGGGAGTAATCATGTCGACAAACATCCAGGAAAATAACGGAGCGGATAATAAGAACATTAAAAACAAGGTAAAAAGTGCCAGTGGTGACACTAATCAAATTTTTGCTTTCTTGTTTAGAGTATTGTTTAGTGTTGACGGCACCGTTCATGGTAGGGAAGATGTCAGAGCCGGAAGAGTTAGAAGATCATTAACAGCCCACATAGAACCAATAAAGTATTTCAGTTACTGGGAATGCTTCATAGTTCTAGATATATATCCAGTAGAGAGGAGACATGATAATATATAAGTAGAAAGTAGTTGAGAGCCTAGACCCAAGTCCGTACACTGCCATAACAAACTAAAGGAAGAGATGTGGGAGGAAGTGTAAAATAAACACAGTGAAAAGCAGGGGCGCCGTGGGCACAATAAGAGAACATTGTATCAACATCCGTGGTCCCAGACTATTCAGCATCATGCCAGAACATCAGAAACACTGCTGGGACAAGTGTAGAATCCTTCAACAGGAAACTGGATTAGTATCCTCTAAGTGCCAAGTCAACCAGGCTGTGATTGATATATTGGCCAGCGGGCCGCTAACAGCAACAGCCTGGTTGACCAGGCAAGCACCAAACAAACCTGGTCCAGGGCTGGGCTCCGGGAGTAGAAAAACTCTCGAAACTCATCAACGTTATACGAGCCTGGCCCATGGCCGGGCTCAGAGAGTAGATAAACTCTCGAAACTCTTCAAAGGTAAGGTAACGGGCTGGGAGGTAGGTAGAGACGGTGGACTATGAGGTAGTGGAGGGGATGTGCTGGGACGTAGGAGGAGGGGATGTGCTGGGACGTAGGAGGAGGGGATGTGCTGGGACGTAAGGAGGAGGATGTTGGGACGTAGGAGGAGGGATGTGCTGGGAGTGAGGAGGGGATGTGTTGTGACGTAGGAGGAGGGATGTGCTGGACGTAGGAGGAGGATGCTGGACAGGAAGAGGAGGATGTCTGGACGTAGGAAGAGAGGGATGTGTTGGACGTAGGAAGGAGGGATGTGTTGTGACGTAGGAGGAGGACGTAGGAGGGGTGTCTGTGACGTAGGAAGAGGGATGTGCTGGGACGTGGAAGAGGGATGTGCTGGGACGTAGGAAGAGGGGTGTGCTGGACGTAGGAAGAGGGGTGTGCTGGGACGTAGGAAGAGGGGTGTGCTGGGACGTAGGAAGAGGGGTGTGCTGGGACGTAGGAAGAGGGGTGTGCTGGGACGTAGGAAGAGGGGTGTGCTGGGACGTAGGAAGAGGGGATGTGCTGGACGTAGGAAGAGGGGTGTGCTGGACGTAGGAAGAGGGATGTGCTGGTACGTAGGAAGAGGGGTGTGCTGGTACGTAGGAAGAGGGATGTGCTGGTACGTAGGAAGAGGATGTGCTGGTACGTAGGAAGAGGGGATGTGCTGGTACGTAGGAAGAGGGGATGTGCTGGTACGTAGGAAGAGGGGATGTGCTGGTACGTAGGAAGAGGGGATGTGCTGGTACGTAGGAAGAGGGGATGTGCTGGTACGTAGGAAGAGGGGATGTGCTGGTACGTAGAAGAGGGATGTGCTGGACGTAGGAAGAGGGGTGTGCTGGTACGTAGGAAGAGGGATGTGCTGGTACGTGGGAAGAGGGATGTGTGGTACGTAGGAAGGGGGGATGTGCTGGACGTAGGAAGAGGGGGTGTGCTGGTACGTAGGAAGAGGGGATGTGCTGGTACGTAGAAAGAGGGGATGTGTTGGTACGTAGGAAGAGGGGATGTGCTGGTACGTAGGAAGAGGGGATGTGCTGGTACGTAGGAAGAGGGGATGTGCTGGTACGTAGGAAGAGGGGATGTGCTGGTACGTAGGAAGAGGGGATGTGCTGGTACGTAGGAAGAGGGGATGTGCTGGTACGTAGGAAGAGGGGATGTGCTGGTACGTAGGAAGAGGGGACGTAGGAAGAGGGACGTGTTGGGACGTAGGAAGAGGGACGTGTTGGGACGTAGGAAGAGGGGATGTGCTGAGACGTAGAAAGAGGGGATGTGCTGGGACGTAGGAAGAGGGGATGTGCTGGTACGTAGGAAGAGGGGATGTGCTGGTACGTTGGAAGAGGGGACGTGCTGGGACGTAGGAAGAGGGGACATGTTGGGACGTAGGAAGAGGGGATGTGCTGGGACGTCGGTGGAAAAGATGGGCTAGTCGTGTTTAGCGCGAAAGGGGGGGAGGCAGGTAGGGATGGACCCGGGGATGAGGGGAGTAGCTTCCCCGAGCGATCAATTGAGTTAGCACGGAACACCCACACACTTCCGGGCGTCCTACGGCATTCTGGGGTTGTATCGTGCATGAGTGTGCCGGGGGTGGGTGTTAGGGGGGAGGGGCGTGGTGGGGAAGAGGTGCAAGGGGGAGGGGGAATTTTGGGGATGGAAGGGGTGAGAAGGGGAGTGGAGGTTGTAGCGAGCCAGCGGTCGATTGTCCTCGCTACAGCACTACACACAACGTTACGTTACAACAGTGTGTGTTCCATGTTAACACATTGTTACGTTACAACAGAAAGTGTTCCATGTTAACACATTGTTACGTTACAACAGAAAGTGTTCCATGTTAACACATTGTTACGTTACAACAGAAAGTGTTCCATGTTAACACATTGTTACGTTACAACAGAAAGTGTTCCATGTTACAACACACCAACGTTACGTTACAACAGAAAGTGTTCCATGTTAACACATTGTTACGTTACAACAGAAAGTGTTCCATGTTAACACATTGTTACGTTACAACAGAAAGTGTTCCATGTTAACACATTGTTACGTTACAACAGAAAGTGTTCCATGTTAACACATTGTTACGTTACAACAGAAAGTGTTCCATGTTAACACATTGTTACGTTACAACAGAAAGTGTTCCATGTTACAACACACCAACGTTACGTTACAACAAAGTGTTCCATGTTAACACATTGTTACGTTACAACAGAAAGTGTTCCATGTTAACACATTGTTACGTTACAACAGAAAGTGTTCCATGTTAACACATTGTTACGTTACAACAGAAAGTGTTCCATGTTAACACATTGTTACGTTACAACAGAAAGTGTTCCATGTTAACACATTGTTACGTTACAACAGAAAGTGTTCCATGTTAACACATTGTTACGTTACAACAGAAAGTGTTCCATGTTAACACATTGTTACGTTACAACAGAAAGTGTTCCATGTTAACACATTGTTACGTTACAACAGAAAGTGTTCCATGTTAACACATTGTTACGTTACAACAGAAAGTGTTCCATGTTAACACATTGTTACGTTACAACAGAAAGTGTTCCATGTTACAACACACCAACGTTACGTTACAACAGAAAGTGTTCCATGTTACAACACACCAACGTTACGTTACAACAGAAAGTGTTCCATGTTACAACACATCAACGTTACGTTACAACAGAAAGTGTTCCATGTTACAACACATCAACGTTACGTTACAACAGAAAGTGTTCCATGTTACAACACATCAACGTTACGTTACAACAGAAAGTGTTCCATGTTACAACACATCAACGTTACAACAGAAAGTATCCATGTTACAACACAGCAACGTTACGTTACAAGAGTCCAGTCCTATATAGCGAATCAGGTTAACGTTATATATTAAAGGAAATCAACGCGATATATTAACAGATCAACGTGATATATTGCAACAGATCAGCGTGATATATCACAATGATTAGCGCGATGTATTACAACAGAGCAACGCGATATATTACAATGGATCAACGCGATGTATTACAACGGATCAACGCGATATGTTAAAATGGATCAACACGATGTATTACAACGGATCAACGCGATATATTACAATGGATCAACGCGATGTATTACAACGGATCAACGCGATATGTTAAAAGGGATCAACGCGATGTATTACAACGGATCAACGCGATATATTACAATGGGTCAACGCGATGTATTACAACGGATCAACGCGATATATTACAATGGATCAACACGATGTATTACAACGGATCAACGCGATATGTTAAAATGGATCAACGCGATGTATTACAACGTATCAACGCGATATATTACAATGGATCAACGCGATGTATTACAACAGAGCAACGCGATATATTACAATGGATCAACGCGATGTATTACAACTGGATCAACGCGATGATTAAACGGATCAACGCGATATGTTATGGATCAACGCGATGTACACGGATCAACGCGATATGTTAAAATGGATCAACGCGATGTATTACAACGGATCAACGCGATATATTACAATGGATCAACGCGATGTATTACAACGGATCAACGCGATATATTACAATGGATCAACGCGATGTATTACAATGGATCAACGCGATATATTACAATGGATCAACGCGATGTATTACAATGGATCAACGCGATGTATTACAACGGATCAACGCGATATATTACAATGGATCAACGCGATGTATTACAACAGAGCAACGCGATATATTACAACGGGTCAAGGCGATATGTTACACATAAAAGGAGGTTGTTGAAGTCGTGGACCCTTTACACTTAACAGGTTAAGTGCATCGCTGCTCGTCACTGGGAAAAGTTTTCGCTCTCTACAGAGCCTTCAGCTCTAGTGAGAAGTAATTTCATTGTGAAGAATTGAAACCAGTCCCTCCAGGACCTTCCAGCTGTAAATATATATTTCTCTGAGACCTTTCGAGGTGTTTAATTTGAAAGATCTTTCAGGCGTTCAAGATAGGGTGTGTGGATGATAGAGCAATATTTGTTCTCTAAACATATTCTTAATGACCAGCTTGTTCAGCAATATTGCAGTTAGAGTAAACTCTTAAATTAGGCCGGCAAGGTACAGTGGCTAACGCACTGGCCTGCTAGTTTAAAGACTCTCTTTCCATCATTTTGAATCCCACTCCATTTTCTGAGTTAATAACAATTACCTGCTGTTTGAAACATTGTTATCTAGCCTGTGATTGTTCCTGTAGTAGTGTTATTAATCTTCTTTATGATTATCTTTCATAGTTACTCCCAGATCTTTCTCCTTGCCACTGTTCGGGTTTATTTTGTTTCATGGTGCCCTTTTGCTTTTACATAGTAGAGCGCACAAATTTATTTTCATTGAACATCGCATTGTTTGATGTAACCTACTGAAAGGCCTGGTTTACAATGGCATCCAGATTTATTGTTTACTTGATAGATACCATTTTTATAAATACATGTACTGTAAAATCATCCAAGAAAGATAAAGTTTTCCTATTTATCTTGATGTGGGTTATCAGGTTCTTCACGGTGCCGCTTCTGATGAGACTTTAACGAACATTACCGAAAATTCTCATTTTTCCAGTCATTGGTGTTATGCGATTTTGCATGTTTTTACGCCCTGGTCACTCTTTAAGAAGGATTTTGCAATGTGTGTATATGAGGTGGTAGCTGGTTGTACTCACAGCGCAGGGCTCCGGTTCAATCCTTGATAAATAAACAGACACCTAGAGTGAGTTCTCTGGTGTGGGTGGCATTCGGGGAAAAGATTTAAGGATTTCATTAAGGATAAACCACATTAGTTTTCTTGGGTTATTAATTTTTAGCCATCCAGAGGTAATCTAAATGAAATGTGTATCATATAAGATCCTATCATGGTGTATCAGCACCTCAGAGAGGCGGTGGAGATAAATCTTTCAAGTGTATAGGACGAAGGTGAGGGAAAAGGTAGGACCTCTGAAAATTGGGAATGGACAGCTGACGGATAACGAACTGGAAATGTGTTCTCTATTTAATGACTATTTTTTGTCAGTATTTACACAAGAAGACGTAAATGAGATTCCAGAAATTAACAATTATTCAGTTCCTGAAGAATTCAAGTTAACTAATATTACTGTCACGAGGGACATGGTTATCAAACAGATAGATAAACTGAAGCAAAATAAGTCCCCGGGACCCGACGAGTTGTTTTCCAGGGTACTTAAAGAATGCAAGATGGAACTTAGTCAGCCATTAACGAATGTGTTTAATACGTCCATCCTAACTGGTATTGTGCCAGAGATGTGGAAGATAGCTAATGTAGTTCCTATATTCAAATCAGGGGATAAGTCAATTCCATCAAATTACCGTCCAATAAGCCTCACATCTATAGTAGGCAAATTATTAGAATCAATTATAGCTGATATTATTAGAAGTCACCTTGAAGAACATAATTTGATTAATGAATCTCAGCATGGGTTCACGAGAGGTCGTTCCTGCCTAACAAATTTACTGACGTTTTTCAATAAAACATTTGAGGCAGTAGACAGTGATAAAGAATATGATATAGTTTACTTGGATTTCAGTAAGGCCTTCGATAGAGTACCTCACAAGAGACTCTTAAGAAAGGTGGCAGCTCATGGTATAGGAGGTAAAGTTCTAGCATGGATAGAGGCATGGCTTACCAATAGAAAGCAGAGAGTTTCCATTAATGGGGTCAAATCTGAATGGGGATTAGTCACTAGTGGCGTTCCACAAGGATCAGTTTTAGGCCCATTGTTGTTCATAATTTACATAAATGACCTTGATGAAGGAATTGCAAGTGACATGAGTAAATTTGCTGATGATACAAAAATAGGCCGTATGATTCATTCTGAGGAGGACACCAGTGAACTCCAGGAGGATTTGGACAAATTAATGTCTTGGTCTGAAAAGTGGCAGATGAAGTTCAATGTGGACAAGTGTAAGGTACTAGTCCTTGGTAATGAAAATATCCCTCGAATTTATAAACTAGGTGAAGTAGAGCTTGATCATACAGAATGTGAGAAGGACTTGGGAGTCGTGGTAAGCAGGAATCTAAAGCCAAGACAACAGTGCCTAAGTGTGCGCAATAAGGCTAACAGATTACTAGGATTTATTTCAAGAAGTATAAGCAACAGAAGTCCAAAAGTTATTTTACAGCTCTATACATCACTAGTGAGACCTCATTTGGATTATGCAGCTCAGTTTTGGTCTCCTTACTACAGGATGGATATAGATTCATTGGAGAACATACAAAGAAGAATGACTAAAATGATTTACAGTATAAGAAATCTCCCGTATGAAGATAGACTTAGAGCGTTGAATCTCCACTCTCTGGAGAGACGTAGAATGAGGGGAGATATCATCGAGGTGTACAAGTGGATGATGGGCATAAACAAGGGAGATATTAGTAAAATACTGAGGATATCGAACCAAGTAAGAACCAGAAATAACGGATTTAAATTGGATAAATTTAGATTTAGAAAGAACATAGGCAAGTACTGGTTTTCGAACAGAGTTGTAGATGCGTGGAACAATCTTCCGAGTACTGTGATAGAGGCTAGGACCTTGGGTGGCTTTAAAAAGAGATTGGACAAATATATGAGTGGGAGGGGCTGGGTTTGATTGGTGTCGTGAGTACGGGAATAAATTCTTAGGTAGTGGTGGTTTTGATATGGACTTGCCTTGTATGGGCCAGTAGGCCTTCTGCAGTGTTCCTCCATTCTTATGTTCTTATGTTCTTATATCGACACGATGGAAGAATAAACATTATACTGCATTTCTGTTTATTTTCGCACCTGCGGGAGACGCAAGTGACCTACTTGAAACTTTGTTGTCCTGCGATTCTGTTTTCATAACTTCTTAGCACTCAAAGATTTTGTTATTTGAAGTAAATGTTACTGGTCTACAGGATGAGTTTAGGTTAGTAGATGTACAGCATATAGAAAATCTCTGGAAAACTGTCACTAGCACGTGAGTAATATGCTGGAGTCAACAATTTCAGCGGTTGCAGTTTGATGGATGCCACCTGGATTTAGATTGTAAACACAGGATATTGGCAGCCTGCGGTAAAAGTTTTAAAATTATTGGTGAATAGGCTGGACGTGGTTTCTTCAAAGTCTAAAGGAGATAAATTTGAAATATTGCAGTATATATTTGGTGTCACGTTTTCGAAGAATTCACGTAGACTCAATTTTTAGTCGTGCTGAGTCTTCAGTATTTCTCTCTTATTGTCATCGGTAATAGTTCCAATTTCCTTGAGCAAGAGTCCAATACTATTTTTTTTTCATTTCACTTGCATGGTGAGCTTTAATTTCGCAGCGATTATATGTTTAGCAAACTGATACACCATGTTTTAAGAACATATAAAACACTGCAGTAGGCCTACTGGCCCATGCTAGGCAAGTCCAGGTCACACCCACTTAGGAAGGAGCACTTCTGCAGGCCTACTGGTCCAAGCTAAGCAGGGTCAAGTCACACCCACTCATGTACTTGTTTAATCTATTTTTAAAGCTACACAAGGTTTAAGCTTTAATTACGCTACTCGATATCTATATTTAGTTTCTAAAATATTCCACAACTTTCTAAAAATAAATTGCAGGAGTTTCCGTCCACTGCTCCGGGGCCTGATACCTGCAACATCATATATATAAATATTTTGCTTTAATGCCGTGGGTCGAGGCATACGTCGGGGCCGGGCTGAAGTGTGTAGTACTCACCTAATTGTGGTTGCAGGGGTCGAGACTCGGCTCCTGGCCCCGCCTCTTCGCTGTCCGCTACTGGGTCTCTGCTCTCCCTGCTCCATGAGCTTTATCATACCTTGTCTTAAAACTATGTATGGTTCCTGCCTCCACTATATTTTTCTCTAGACTATTCCACTTCCTGACTACTCTGTGGCTGAAGAAATGCTTCCTAACATCCCTTTGACTCATCTGAGTCTTCAGCTTCCAGTTGTGTCCCCTTGTTTCTGTGTTCCCTCTCTGGAACATCCTGTCACTGTCTACCTTGTCAATTCCCCGCAGTATTTTGTATGTCGTTATCATTTCTCCTCTGACCCTGGCCCAAGTTAAATTACCACTAAGGTAAAAACATAAGAAAGCGGGAACACTGCAGCAGGCCTACTGGCCCATACTTGCCAGGTCCTTGTCAAACCCAGACCCACAAAAAAATATTCGCGCAACCCATTATCAATGTTACCCAAGGAATAAGCTTTGATAACTCTATTAACTCAAGTGTAAGTCACATTCAAATCTAACCCCTCTCACTTATGTATTTATCTAACCTATATTTGTGTATACTTAAATACATATCGTTCCAGACCATGGAGCTGAACTTTTCTCCAGGCTGAGTGACTGACCACCTCAAATGCTATTTCTCCAAGGTGACTTTATCTTCACTTCACTACTACACTGCTGCCTCTGTATTTGACTGAAGAAGTCTACTGTGTGGGCGAAACGTTTCAACAATAAAGATACCAACTGTTGCACATATCTTACTCATCAACTTGTCGGTATTTTATAGCAATTTTAACATACACTAAAATGCAGTTGGAATACATCCAAAAGTATGAAAATGGTTCACAATACTGAGCTTATAAGTAAGACACGTGTGCAGCAGTTAGGTGTCTTTATTCCGAAACGTTTCGCCTACACAGTAGGCTTCTTCAGTCGAGTACAGAAGAGTTAACAGAAGCAGTAGAGATGTGAAGATGATGTAAGCAGTCCATCACCCTTGAAGACGTAGTTTTGAGGTGGTCATGTGTGCACATTGTGTGTCCTTTGTGCGACCTCCATCAAGTGCTGAGATTCCATTCAATAACTGTTGGGTCTGCGGACTGGCCGGGCAGTGACCCAAGCAGCGTTGTGCTTGCTGACGAAAATTCTTGGCGTGGTCAGTAGTTTGTTGGCCCGGGTTTAATTAATCACAAGTGAGCTTGGTAGGAATAAACGTCGAGGGAGGTGCCACCTTTGTCATAAGAGTGTGATACAAAAGCCTGTTAAAGGTTTTGCACTCTAGCAAAATAGTTGGTCTGTGTATTATAAACATGTAAGATGACAAGCAGATCTCAAGGATGCTTAATTTTGTAATATTTCCTTTCTGATTTAGGAGGTTTGTTTGAGATCGGAGCGCGGGGGGGAACCCTTAAGGTTACGAGAATAATAAAATTATTAAAGATAATAAATAACGTGAACGGAAGGTAAAAATTAATAATAGAAGTACGTGTGATGTTGAAATATTAAGCGGCTCTATTGTTCTCTTAAAACTTTCCCATTACTGTGGAACTCTTGAAGGAGAAGGAAGAATGTGGAGATTTGAAGGTCTTTTGTGGAAACTATTCCCCCTTTCGCCTTTCTCTCTCTCTAATATATATATATATATATATATATACACACACACACACACCTTTGAAGAGTTTCGAGAGTTTCTCTACTCTCTGAGCCCGGCCATGGGCCAGGCTCGTCTGGTGCTTGCCTGGTCAACCAGGCTGTTGCTCCTTTAGGCCCGCTGCCCCACATTCCATCACAGCCTGGTTGATCTGGCACCTGGTGAAGATACTTGTCCAGTTTCCTCTTAAAGGCTTCTACACTTGTCCCAGCCGTGTTTCTATCTTCTGGTAAGATGTTGAATAGTCTGGGACCCCGGATGTTGATACAGTGTTCCCTTATCCCTCCCATATCTCTCACTCCAGTATGTTGTTATGCTAAGCAGTAACCCACATGAGGACAGAAACACAAAGGGTAAATTTCTGTATATTTCAACCCCCAACTGCAGTCCTCTTCAGAGTGAGTCCGTCAGGTGAAGACAATGTCATTACATATTGAGTGTCATGTGAGGAAGTAGGTGAGTGGAGCCAACTCCAACATGGGCAAACACACTCACTGCAGTGTTTTAATATGCTATTCCACTTCCATTGCTAGTATTGATTTAAGTTGATGCTGGTAGGTACAGTTAGGGATAGTGGCAATGAGAGCTGATTATATTATTGTTTTTAGTTGTAGCTGTTGTTAGATTTGAGTGATAGCACTGAATACTGTGGTTGCTATTGTTTACATGTCGACAGACGGCTGAACTATATTATCTATAGTGAATTGTCCTCTTGTGTTTATTGGTCCTCGTTGATAGTTTCTTTCTAGTCTGCCCGATGTGTACTTGACTGCAGTCAGGTACACATGTGGGGCAGCGGGCCTCCAGCAGCAAACGCCTGGTTGACCAGGCAAGCACCAGACGAGCTTGGCCAATGGCAGGGCTCAGAGAGTAGATAAACTCTCGAAACTCTTCAAAGGTATATAAAAGGTTCAAAGGTGTGTGTGTGTGTGTATATATATATATATATATATATATATAATGTACATACACTCACAAATGTCTAATCAGCAAATCACGTGGCAGCACCTCAGTACCTAAAAGCATGCAGACATGGTCAAGAGGTTCAGTTGTTGTTCAGACAGAACAACAGAATGGGGAAAAAATGGGATCTAAAGTTTACAGAGAATGGTGTGAAAACAAATATCCGGTGGGTGGCAGTTCTGTGGACGAAAACACCTTGTTAACAAGAGACGGCAGAGGAGAATGGCTAGACTGGTTCAAGCTGACAAGAAGGCAACATTAATGCAATGACCACATATTACAACACTAGTATGCAGAAGAGCATCTTTGAATGGACAGCACATCGAACCTTGAAGTGGATGGGTTACTGCAGCAGAGGACTACTCCAGATTCCATTCCTGTCAGCTTAGAACAGAAAACTAGGACTACAGTAGGCACAGGATCACAAAAACTGGCCAGTTGAAGATTGGAAAAACGTCGCCTGGTCTGACGAATCGTGATTTCTGGGACATGCAGATAGTAGTCAGAATTTGGCATAAACCTTTGGGATGTGATGAAATGGGAGATTCTTGGTATAAATGTGTAGCAGACAAATCTACAGCAGCTGCATTTCCGATTTCGGCAGTGGGCACATGACTTGACCTACAGACACTCCGCATTACAGTGGCTATCTGCCTCGCCGCCCCAGGAGAAGTACAAGATCAGCAAGCCATCAGTATCAATTTATCCCAGTGGGATCGGAGACCCTGGGATCATGGGGAAAGAATGTCACGCATTTCCTCAAAGCCTGGGTTCCAGGCTCATTGACACTCTAGAGATATGAGGGCGGCCACTTTTATGTTCCAGTATCCCAGCATGGCCATCCAGATGGGAAATGCTTGATGTATATTTGGCTTGCATCCAGGTTCAGAGGAACTGGAGGCGATTCATAGTCTTTGATAAGTTGTAATATTATATTCATGTTTGTGCCTTTAAATATATATATATATATATATATATATATATTACCAATAGGTATATTTTATTACATAATATGGTACAAAAGATTTAAGAGATACATTGTTGATATAAAGCTGGCATATACAGCACACGAGGTGCGAGAGATACATGTCCAATACACACTGTTACATGCCTGTCACTGATTATAATGCGAAAATCTCATCCAGCTCCTCAGATATATATATATATATATATATATTTTTTTTTCAACAAGTCGGTCGTATTGTGTGTGTGTGTGTGTGTGTGTGTTTAGCGGCAAGATAAGTAGATATATGGATTTTTTTTATGTTTAATATGGTGTTGGTTGTGGTTTCAGGGATCCCCGGGAAGTTTGTGGTCGTCAGGTGAACCGCCACCCGACCGACTCTGCCGCCCGCCTCGCTAACCTCGCCGCCCTTCTTCAGCACATCAAAACCTTCTACCAGGTCTGTACCTACCTCTTTGTATTGTGTGCCTCTATGTATGACCTACTTATACTTATTTATAACTGTTGTATTGTATATACACATATATTTGTGGTTGTATCTATTGGACGAAAAGTGGTGTTCCGCCTTGTATGATTATAATTAGTATATCATGTGTATACATTCAAGTTAGCAGCAGTTTTAACTTGCATACTGCCTTCTCTCACATCCCATAAAGTATATCATTCACTGTTTGGGAGTATATACATTTTGTGTGTGCGCTTGGAGCATCTTTCGTAACTTGACAATTAGTTTCTTCTTAATACAGGTACTAAGAAATCTTACCCATTTTCTTGTGTCATTTTTAAAAACTTGTATGTTGTCGTATCCCTTAACTCCAGTGTTCTAACGACCTAGGCATGCGGATTGCTGACGGCAACAACCTGGTAAATCGAGGAACTAATGAGGCTTTGTAAAAAGTTCGCTTTGAACCAACAGATAACTAATTCCACTAGAAATTCAACAGTACACACTCATCACATGTAGTAGTTTAAGGCGATCATTGCATCAACTTAGGTGAATCTGTTGAAGACTGTGGAAGACACGTAATAGTTGTTTGAGGTGATCAGTCCCTCAGCTTAGAAAGGTGTTCGGTCCAACAGTCTTGATGGCTCTGAAATAGATGCCTTAAGTTGGAGACTTGTATACTAATGACAGGGGAGGTGAAGCCGTTCAAAGATAGCATCTGAGTGAAGCAGACTGGCAGTGGGCCATGCCAGTAAGTTAGGCAATAATTAGAGTTGTAGAAGAATTCTCTGAACCAGGATTCCACGAAGTTGTCAGACAAGTATTCAATATTGTCCGTATGTAGCATGAAGCGACCGTGAACAGTGACAGCAATATCGTGATATATTGCTATGTTGCTCGTGCAACAATCTGCAGGCATCGTCACTTTATTTTCTATGAGAAAAAAATGATAATCCCAGATTGCTAGTGGCAACATTGCGAGTCCTCGTCGTGACTTTCAGTAAAGTGTTGTCACAAGATTCTTGATAACATTAATATTATAAAGAGTCCCCAGGAGCAACACTGAACCCACCTACTCTCACACATTTAGACAACAATTATTTTTTATACGCCATAAATCGAAAAAAAAAGCATGAAATATCAATATTTTGGCACCTCAGAGCCATGTGGACTGACAACATGGCTGCCACTTCACAGCCACGGATATTAATGTCAGTAAAGAAAAGCCTCTCAACAAACAAATAATACATCATTTATTTTTACAAATATACAAAGTCTAAAACCAAGTAACAACAAAATACTGTTTATTAGGAGACTTCTCACCGCGCGAGATGCAATGTTTGCAACTCTCACAGAGACCAACATAAAAGACTACTTTGACAACACAGTCTGGACACTGGTACAGTGTATTTGGATGCAAGTGAAGAAAATCAGGCCACAAGGAGGGATGTGGTATGTGTGTTAAGAGTCGCTTATTTGCATGTAGTTGAAGTTGTGTCAGTAAAACCAACACATAAATTCTAGCAGTTCAAAAGCCAGCTATTGAAGGTCGAATACTATCTTGAAAAATCTTTCAACCCCGACCCCAAGCATCATGTTGCTTCGTGATTTAATGTAAGACATTTAAAATGAAAAAAAAAAAATGTAGCAAGTAGTGTAGTAGCAGATAAATGGCAGCAGGCAGGTCGGGTGTATAGCGAGTGACATAAGTGACACAAGTGAATTAATACCGGGATAAATTCACCTTAAGCCAGCAAAGAATGAAATCGTCATTGAGATTATATTAACAAATTAAGAGTCTGCGGTATATAACATAACTGTCTTGAACACTGAACACTCTGACTACAACCTAATGTGTTGCGACTTGCATGCACGCTGTGTTGATCAGCAGCAACAGTCATGAGGGGACTTGCATGCACGCTGTGTTGATCAGCAGCAACAGTCATGAGGGGACTTGCATGCACGCTGTGTTGATCAGCAGCAACAGTCATGACGGGACTTGCATGCACGCTGTGTTGATCAGCAGCAACAGTCATGAGGGGACTTGCATGCACGCTGTGTTGATCAGCAGCAACAGTCATGAGGGACTTGCATGCACGCTGTGTTGATCAGCAGCAACAGTCATGAGGGGACTTGCATGCACGCTGTGTTGATCAGCAGCAACAGTCATGAGGGGACTTGCATGCACGCTGTGTTGATCAGCAGCAACAGTCATGAGGGGACTTGCATGCACGCTGTGTTGATCAGCAGCAACAGTCATGAGGGGACTTGCATGCACGCTGTGTTGATCAGCAGCAACAGTCATGAGGGTACATTCAAGAAATTCATCGTCAACAATAAATACATGGCTCTATTGAAATAGGCCAGCACCAACAGCCAACATATAGAGGCCATTTAACCAGGAGGTCTGATCTAGGACCTGGCCGCGGGGGCGGTGCTCCCCGTAATTTGTTTCAGGTAAACCTGAGGTAACCACTGACCATGGTGGTGTTGACCTCACCATCAGTATCTGGTGTGTGCTGGCGCTCTAGCTGGCGGGGTGGCAGTTACAAACATATTAACCATGGTATAGAAGAGCTCAAACGAGAACCTCAATCAACGTATTGGAAATACCACGACACCTACAATCAATTCATATAACCATGGTATCATTTTTTTTCAATTTTTAACACAAAAAAAGATAGGGGAAAATGTTATTATATACACTATGGAATATTTTTGTTGATAGGAATTGGGTGGGTGTAATTGAAAAAAATATGTACTATGTATATGAAATATGCATGAGGTAGTGTATAGGGTTGAGTGGTGTACACTATTGTATATCAGTGTGACCAACCCTCCAGGGTGTATACTTTGAGGGATTTCAGGCGCTCCCAGTAATTTAAATAATTGATTTGATACTGGCAATATAGAATCTGTAATTCTGTATGTTCTCCAAATCTGCAGTTTCATATATCTTAATGTATGGTATACGTTGTATAGCAATATGCCGGTCTAGCAGATTGCATCTTCCTTCAGAGGATCATCAGTCGATTCCCTTATTTTGTTTAGATTTTTTTTTGTTATCCAGCCAGTTATTTTCCATTTTTTTCAGGCTAAGAGCTATTATCGTACTTTCGCTCATTTCCGAGCTCATCCAAATCTGAGGCACAGTGCCAGTCCCCGGGATGGCACCCACGAGTTAGCTGACACCTGGATATTTATTTACTAATAGATGAACAGGAACAACAAGTGTCAGGAGACTTGGAAATAAATCCTGATCTTACTGTTGAGCTGAGAGTTGATAGTAACACTGTTATGTTCTCAGAATGTAAGATCTTCCAGCTTGTTCCCAGGGTTTGTGCTCTGTTGCATGTAAAGCTTGATCCCGAGGCTTGTGCTCTGTTGCATGTAAAGCTTGATCCCGAGGCTTGTGCTCTGTTGCATGTAAGATCTTCCGACTTGTTCCCAGGGTTTGTGCTCTGTTGCATGTAAGATCTTCCGACTTGTTCCCAGGGTTTGTGCTCTGTTCCATGTAAAATCTTCCAGCTTGATCCCAGGGTTTGTGCTGTGCTGAATGGGTTAATTACACTTTGTATTGTTAAGTTTATATAAACAATTTCCCAGTTTTTCCATAGCGGGGCTGCAGTTTGACCTCGTTGCACATTGTAGTGTTTGCTGAATCCCACTGGAAGATTAGGTTTGTCTTCTGTGTTTTCAGTGGATACCACTAGTATCACCTGCCAACTATGATACAGTAGTGGTGAATCACACACGTGTGCAACATCTGGGTATCTTTATTTCATAGACGTTTCGTCATCCATTGGCTTTATCAGTACATGGACATACACAGAAGACTGTCCAAGAGGCGGTAATCAGTCCCTTAGCCTTGTAGAATTATGTACAGAAGACGGTAAAAGATGAGGTAATCAGTCCCTCAGCCTTGCATAATTGTATATAGAAGACGGTAGAGGATGAGGTAGAGCACAGTAGTCTTGATGAATCAAGACTACTGTGCTCAGTACTTGTCAGTACTTGCTCCTAGGATGAGGAATTGATTACGTCCTCTTCTACAGTCTTCAGTTTGTCCGTGTATTGTATTGATAACGTCCCTGGAGGGCGAAACGTCTACAAAAAGCTACCCAGATGTTTCACAAGTCATCAACCTGTCGGTGTTGTATACCACTGGATTCAGGAGTATTGTGTTTGTATCTCATAACAGGAGAATAGGGACAAGTATCGTGCTACAGGAATAGAACTTTTCACTGTACGAGTAGACAAGAATCACACACAGCATAACACATGAACCTCATCACACAAATCTTGCAATAGAAGCAAACGGACACAAACATAAAAAATTGTTTTGGTCAATATGTTCGACGTTGCCTCCACCACCCTCTTACTGAAGCAGGATTGTAGATAAATGGTTCAGAGAACCGACAAGTTGATAAATGAGACACAGGTGCAACACTTGGGTATCTTTATTGTAGAAACGTTTCGCCACACAGTGGCTTCCTTAGACTGAGGAATTAATAAGGCGGGATTAAACTGAGAAAGCTAACATTAAAGAGCCGGTGAAAGAAAATCCAAACATATACTGTGAACCATGGTAAAGACGCATAGAAAACAGACAGATGAAAAAAATGGTAGCATACAGGCAGGAGGTAGCCCTGGTGGCAGGGAATTTAATTATTCACGTCTTAACACAGACCACTTAATTAATACTTAACACTGTGTAGATATTATACCCGGGGTGTGTGTGTGGAGACAGTCTGGAACAATGAAAGATGCATGCAGGTACCATCTGGAGCAATGAAAGATGCATGCAGGTACCATCTGGAACAATGAAAGATGCATGCAGGTACCATCTGGAGCAATGAAAGATGCATGCAGGTACCATCTGGAGCAATGAAAGATGCATGCAGGTACCATCTGGAGCAATGAAAGGTGCATGCAGGTACCATCTGGAGCAATGAAAGATGCATGCAGGTACCATCTGGAGCAATGAAAGATGCATGCAGGTACCATCTGGAACAATGAAAGGTGCATGCAGGTACCATCTGGAGCAATGAAAGGTGCATGCAGGTACCATCTGGAGCAATGAAAGATGCATGCAGGTACCATCTGGAGCAATGAAAGATGCATGCAGGTACCATCTGGAGCAATGAAAGATGCATGCAGGTACCATCTGGAGCAATGAAAGGTGCATGCAGGTACCATCTGGAGCAATGAAAGATGCATGCAGGTACCATCTGGAGCAATGAAAGATGCATGCATGTACCATCGGGAACAATGAAAGATGCATGCAGGTACCATCTGGAACAATGAAAGGTGCATGCAGGTACCATCTGGAGCAATGAAAGATGCATGCAGGTACCATCTGGAGCAATGAAAGGTGCATGCAGGTACCATCTGGAACAATGAAAGGTGCATGCAGGTACCATCTGGAACAATAAAAGATGCATGCAGGTACCATCTGGAACAATGAAAGGTGCATGCAGGTACCATCTGGAACAATGAAAGGTGCATGCAGGTACCATCTGGAACAATGAAAGGTGCATGCAGGTACCATCTGGAGCAATGAAAGGTGCATGCAGGTACCATCTGGAACAATGAAAGGTGCATGCAGGTACCATCTGGAACAATGAAAGATGCATGCAGGTACCATCTGGAACAATGAAAGGTGCATGCAGGTACCATCTGGAGCAATGAAAGGTGCATGCAGGTACCATCTGAGCAATGAAAGGTGCATGCAGGTACCATCTGGAACAATGAAAGATGCATGCAGGTACCATCTGGAGCAATGAAAGGTGCATGCAGGTACCATCTGGAACAATGAAAGGTGCATGCAGGTACCATCTGGAACAATGAAAGATGCATGCAGGTACCATCTGGAACAATGAAAGGTGCATGCAGGTACCATCTGGAACAATGAAAGATGCATGCAGGCACCATCTGGAACAATGAAAGATGCATGCAGGTACCATCTGGAGCAATGAAAGGTGCATGCAGGTACCATCTGGAACAATGAAAGGTGCATGCAGGTACCATCTGGAACAATGAAAGATGCATGCAGGTACCATCTGGAACAATGAAAGGTGCATGCAGGTACCATCTGGAACAATGAAAGGTGCATGCAGGTACCATCTGGAACAATGAAAGGTACATGCAGGTACCATCTGGAGCAATGAAAGGTGCATGCAGGTACCATCTGGAACAATGAAAGGTGCATGCAGGTACCATCTGGAACAATGAAAGGTGCATGCA